>CM029600.1:23453402-23580207 GCA_017311375.1 Mytilus coruscus
TCATTATACCAATACCATAATTCATTTCATTACCAGTATAATATCATTGGCATCTGTATACCAATATACCATGTAACACTCATTACCAATCCGTAAAAAGCCTTTAACGTTT
This sequence comes from Mytilus coruscus, assembly GCA_017311375.1. Lineage (NCBI taxonomy): Eukaryota > Metazoa > Mollusca > Bivalvia > Mytilida > Mytilidae > Mytilus > Mytilus coruscus. The sequence continues at coordinate 23,453,515 of CM029600.1, forward strand.
GTCCATTCCATATCACCACCATTTCATACCATGTACCCAATTGTGTTGTGTTATCATTTTTTTGTTCACTCGGTATAGCTGTGTAATGCACTTGCAAGTTTATATACCAGTATGGTGATTTGTGTTGAGTGCTTTTATTTGTATCAACAGCTGCTTTTTTTTTCACTCTGTACTTTCAAAATATATTATTTCCTGAGAGTGCCTTTTGGTTTCTGGAGATGGAATGACAGATGTTACCGGTATTCAATCCCAACATAACCTGCACTTTCTTCACAGCAGCAAATAGGCTCTTGAGCTGGTATAATGCTCACCTAGATATATGCCCATGACCCTATTCTCTTAAAATCGCCCAGTAACTCGCACCCTTAGTGAATTTCCTCAATTTTCTATTACATTACACTTCCAAATGGATCAGTTCTTGACCATGTTTTCCACAAACTTGTTCAAAATAATAGTGTGTTAGACAAAAGTTTAGTGGGAATTATTCTTTTCCAGTGGACCCTATAGGATGATGTGTTTCAAGTTTTAGTCAATTCTCAACATTTGCAATGTTCACAAAAAATTGGTTATTACAGTGACAACCAAATTTGGTGGCAACCATCAAAAATAAGGATTATAAATAATTGTTGTGTATCCCAAAATCCCACATTGGCCTTTTGAATAAAGTAGGAAATCGGAGGATAATATTACTTCTCATTTCCAGCACCAGATCTGTATACATGTTTTTGTTGCTACATGTGGTCAGTGTGGAATACAGGCCAATATTTTGCCTATGATCAAGCAACTATGAATGTAATGAATATTATGAACATCAATCAACTCCTTGTCTGCATACCGGTACCAAACTAATGATGACTTCTCAAAGACGAAAAAAGCAGATACTTTAATGGCCACTTTTAACCTTTAACATTGGTGTCTGGTTGACAAATACCACATCTAAAATTCATGGAGAATTTAATTTACAGTTTACAGAAAGGTGCTCTTTATTGAAGTTCACTGATCAAGACTTAAATTAAGAGCCAAAAAATTAGAGCTACCACAACAAAGAAAATCACAATGCTCGAGTCATTTTAAACAAATAAGAGGAAACCTTGTTCAAGTTTACAATGTCCAAGCTATGAATTGTTATGTCATTTTTTTTACATATTGGACTGGAAAGATAAGATGGAATGTTATTAAAACATTTAGTTGCAAATATTACATGCATATGTTTTTTTTACCAACAAATTGGAAGGCAGACTCATGAAAACAATCCCAACCCTATCTGTGTGATTTTGAAAGTAGTCTACCAATAAAATGTAATTATTGACAAAATTTACCACAGAAGTGTCATATTACTTTTAGTTTATGAAAATGTTAATGTGTTCAAAATGCTTAATTCCAGTCTATTTTGACTAAATAAAACTTGCAGAAATTCAACCTACTCTGTGTAGATTCTAAAAATAAACATGTCTACAATTATAATTAAAGAAATTTACCTTTTGATTTTCTAGATATTTATTTAATGCAAAATTAACATAAATGGTAACTTTGAAAACATTAACTTCCTGATAAGCTGAATAAATCGACACTTATGTGATATATTTTGTTAATGTGCCATTACACTTACTGAACATTGGGTCATAAATCTACATGTAGCTCATTCAGGATAGTGATATTCACTATAAAGAACAGGTGTCTTGATTTTTTTTAATTTGCTTACAAGGTAGCTATAAAATGTATCAATGACGTGCTTACAACTTCAGTGTGTGGATCTTTATCTTTCTTGTATATCATATGTAGTAATTCAGTTTTTGATGGTATTATTTTGTTTGTTGACTTAAAATCTGATTAAAATACAGATCCCTTGTCCATACTTCACTTAAGGATCTGAAAATTCTCCATTCTACTTTGTTTAAACAACCGTTCAGGATCTTCAGCTTTTGTAGTGATGATAAACACCTTCAAAAATTTGGAGGCAGACATTTCATTGGTTGTTGAAGTTGTCAGAATGGAGAGCAAGACATTGTTGTCAGACCATTGTAAGCGAAGCATGGACATAGCATTTATTTTTAATTAGATGGGTTGTCACCTCATTTGTGCTGTTGTAGACATCTTTTTTTGTATACGTCAAGTTGAATACTATGAAGGATCTGTAGATCTCTCCTTATAACAGCAACAAACTGTGAACAATTATTAAGGGTACCTGCTTTTGAGCTAGCTAGTTTTTCATCATGGTGTTAAATCTTCATATCAGTATTGTACCTTCAAGCCTTCATTTTACTTGACAGCCTTCAGGGGTTCATTAAGTCAATTATGTGTCCTCAATAAACAAAACCAAAACAAGTGTGGATCCATGAAATCTTCCATATAGACCATTGGAAACATGAAGATGGCAATGGGTCAAGCACAGGTCACACAAATTTTTGCTTTACAGCACTGCAATCACTTCACTTGTAGCAACTGATCGATGATTGTACGGGAAATAAAATGCTTCGCTGAGCGCAGCTGGATACGACCGCAGAGGTCCAACCCTGAACAGTTGAGGCATAAATGGACACAATGTTCGTGCTTGATACAGGTCTGAATTTTGGATTGTAATTAAATATTTGACACATAATAGGTTTCTGACACAGAATAACTGTAGTCAAAGAATATGATTTGAATTTATATTCAATTTTTTGCTTTTGAGCAATACACCATGCTGTTGCGTATTGACACCCCCCTTTATTTTGCAAAAAAATATTTGAAGAAATTTTCTTTTAATTTCTGAAATCTGAAACGAGGAAAAATTGTTCCCCACTTTCCCTTTATTCCAAAAAAAAATTCTTTCCCTCAAGATATGGTCATCACCTCAATTCAAATTTCCAATGGAGTTTGCAACCATAATTACTAATTTAAATACATCATAAAAGTCTTAAAATAGAAAATGACATACATAATCATGGCTAAAATTAATATTCCTTTAATAGTAACTTCTAAAAATTAATTGACAGCTAATCACCTCAAGACAACATCTTTATAAATAATTAAAAAGCAATGTAAGGGAGGTAATCCAATTTTTTTTTTTAAATACTTCAAATGTATTTGAAAAAAATATGAATCCCTTAAAAAAATTGGGAAAAAATTCCCCCACCCCAACTTTTTGAAACCCCCGTTGGAGCAATAACCCCAAAACTCAATCCCAGCCTTTCCTTTGTAGTATGGAATCATGTAGTACAATTTCAGAGAGATCCATACACTTACACACGTTATTGTCTGGAAACTAGAAAAATGCTTCTTTTTGGCCCCCCAATTCATACATGTTTGGGGCAATTAACCCAAAACTCAATCCCAGCCTTCCCTTTGTAATATGGAACCTGGTGGTACAATGTCAGAGAGATCCATACACTTACAAGTTATTGTCTTGAAACTAGAAAAATGCTTGTTTTTGGCCCTTAATTCCTAAACTGTTGGCCCCATAACCCTTAAAATGTATCCCAACCTTCTACTTGTGGTATTAAACATTGTGGTACTACAATTTCAGAGCAATCAAAATACTTATACACAAGTTATTATCCTGAAACCAGAAAATGCTTGTTTTGGCCCTAATTCCTAAACGGTTGGGACCATCATCCCCAACCTTCCTGTTGTGGTATTGAACCTTCTTAAAAATTTCATAGAGATCCATTCACTTAAACTAAAGTTATTGTCCTGAAACCAATGTGTCTTGGACGACGACGACATCATACCATTATACGATCCCAAAAATATTTTGCGGTCGTATAAAAACTTAATGCCCCCTCTGCTACAGCGGGGGCATAAAAAAAAAATAGTACTTTCACCATTTGTTCTAAATTATACATCTCATTAAAAATTGAAGTGTTTTGAAACTGATCATGAAATGTACTTTTCAGTGAAAAATTATCTCAATTAAACAAATTATACAAGTCTAGTGACTCATTAATGAACACAAACAAACCTAGAATTTACCTTCATGTCTCATTCTATTTATTGCAGCAGGAAGCAGGCAGCACCAAATAAAAGTCTGGGACTCAACCTTCCTGTAGGAGAGTTGTGGAAAAGCTTATATTGGATGGGACTACATCTGCACTTCATATGTTGAAGACAATAAATGAGCCAGTGTGGACATGTCAGGCAGAAACTTTCAACCTTTGGATTAGTATACTCTGGATAATTATGCAAGCACAGTTTATGGCTGCAACTAGGTAATTCCCACAGATGAAAAGAGAAAAGACAGTAATGGAGACACACAAGCTCTTCACAGATTACATCATTTTAGGAAGTTTTATAAATTATGCTGCAATTCAAATATGTTATTTCAAAGGGAGGTTCAATACAAATCTAATTAAGACGTGTACAGGGATCACCATATATGCAAGGCGGTGCTCCTCAAAGACATATATATTATTACTCAGCACAAACCTTTTTGGGGATTATTTATATTACCTCAAGTTTTAAAATATTTCACGAGACTACATTTAATATTCATCAATTTAGAAAGATTATCAAGTTTCAATTGTTGTGTCAAAGGTACAACAAAATTTATAAGTTCCACATTTGCAATTTTTCAGTGGTGATCTCTGTATGTAGATTAACTGTTAACAGGTCGTCTTTTTTCCAAATCAGCTTCATTAATTTTTTATAAAAACCAGGATGGTGATCATAAGCTTTTAATTTTTAATTTTAAAGAGACATACATAAATTTGATTTTTTTTTCACTAGGTGTGCAACTGTCGATTGACAAAATGGAACTGCCATTTGAAATTAAAATGTTTTTTTCTGTCTATCCTCAATCAGATACAGTACAAATAACATATAAATTCAAAATCTCTACAAACCGAACTCATCAAATTCTGGTTAAAACTTTTAGGACGAACAACAGTCTTTCACCTTTCTGTTATCAACAGCAAGGGTACATCAAGGACCAACAGCCTTTCACCTTCTCTAAACAACAGCAAGTTCATCAAGACTCTTATGTAAAGATTCAGCCATTGTATACTAACACGTACTTCATCCTTTAATATGTGGACTGTAATAAAGGCTCATTAAGGTCAAAGGTTATATTACTCTATGTGATATAGAGGTGAAAGTTCTGGCAAATGACATACTATTTTAAATAGACAGTTTTCAAAGGCTTTTCCAAATATTTTGTTATAAAGTCAAAAAAATGCTCCATGAGGCGCAGCTTGATACGACCGCAGAGGTCGAACCCTGAATAGTTGGGGCAAGTATGGACACAACATTCAAGCTTGATACAGCTCTGAATTTGGATTGTGCTTAAATATTTGACACAGCATAGGTTTCTGACACAGAATGAATGTGGTCTAAGAACTTAAAATTTTAAATTGGACATTCACCTATTATGGTCCAATATCCAAAATCTAAATACATGGTTAGATTCAGCATATCAAAGAACCCCAAGAGTTCAATTTTGATGAAATCAAACAAAGTTTAATTTTGGACCCTTTTGACCTCAATGTGGAAAAAGTTGATAACGGGCCCAAAATCAAAAATCTAAATACATGGTTAGATTCAGCATATCAAAGAACCCCATATATTCAATTTTGTTGAAATCAAACAAAGTGTAATTTTGGACCCCGATTTGGACCAACTTGAAAACTGGGCCCATAATCAAAATCTAAATACATGTTTAGATTCAGCATATCAAAGAACCCTATGAATTCAATTTTGTTAAAATCAAACTAAGTTTAATTTTGGACCCTTTGGACCTTAATGTAGACCAATTTGAAAATGGGACCAAAAATTAAGAATCTAAATACACGGTTAGATTCGCATATCAAAGAACCCCAATAATTCAATTTTGATGAAATCAAACAAAGTTTAATTTTGGACCCTTTTGACCTCAATGTGGAAAAAATTGATAACGGGCCCAAAATCAAAAATCTCAATACATGGTTAGATTCAGCATATCAAAGAACCCCATATATTCAATTTTTGTTGAAATCAAACAAAGTTTAATTTTGGACCCGATTTGGACCAACTTGAAAACTGGGCCCATAATCAAAAATCTAAATACATGTTTAGATTCAGCATATCAAAGAACCCTAAGAATTCAATTTTGTTAAAATCAAACTAAGTTTAATTTTGGACCCTTTGGACCTTAATGTAGACCAATTTGAAAACGGGACCAAAAATTAAGAATCTAAATACACGGTTAGATTCGGCATATCAAAGAACCCCAATAATTCAATTTTGATGAAATCAAACAAAGTTTAATTTTGGACCCTTTGGACCTCAATGTGGACCAATTTAAAACGGGCCCCAAAATCAAAAACTTAATACACGATTAGATTCAGCATATTAAAGAACCCCAAGAGTTCAAGAATAAAACCCCATTGAAATTGGTCAGAAATAAGCAATTTATACAAAGTATCTTCTTTGCACAATACTGTGCAATTGAATATTTCTTGCAATTGTGCAATACTGTGCAATTGAATATTTCTTGCTATTGCGCAATACTGTACAATTGACAATTTCTTGCTATTGCACAATATTGTGCTATTGGATATTTCTTGCTATTGCGCAATACTGTGCAATTGAAGATTTCTTGCTATTGCGCAATACTGTGCAATTGAAAATTTCTTGCTATTGCACAATACTTATTATATAATAATTTACACATCCTGTTTGGTGTGTATCTCCTGCCATATCATTATTATTTGCTTTTAAATATAAATCAGAAATAAAAACTTAAAATGGAAAATTTTAAAGAAAAAAAAAAAGAAAAAAAATGAAAAAAAAATCCCCCAATTTTTTGAACCCCCTTATGATTCATCACCCCCAAACTCAATCCCAGCCTTCCCTTTGAGGTATGGTACCTTGCAGTACAATTTCAGAGAGATCCATACACTTGAACACAAGTTATTGTCTGAAACTAGAAAATGCTTATTTTTGGCCCCTTTTGGCCCCTAATTCCTAAACATTTCAGGCAATTACCCCAAACTCAATTCCAGCTTTCCTTTGTGATATGGAACCTTGTAGTACAATTTCAGAAAGATCCATACACTTACACACAAGTTATTGTCATGAAACTAGAAAAATGCTTGTTTTTGCCCTTTTGGCCCCTAATTCCTAAACGTTTCAGGCAATTACCCCAAACTCAATTCCAGCTTTCCTTTGTGATATGGAACCTTGTAGTACAATTTCAGAAAGATCCATACACTTACACACAAGTTATTGTCATGAAACTAGAAAAATGCTTGTTTTTGCCCTTTTTGGCCCTAATTCCTAAAATTTGGAGGCAATTACCCCAAAATCAATCCCAGCATTCCTTTGTGATATGGAACCTTGTGGCACAATGTCAGAGAGATCCATACACTAACACACAAGTTATGTCTGGAAGTTACAAAATGCTTATTTTGGCCCTTTTGGCCCCTAATTCCTTAACTGTTGGTACCATAACCCCAAAATCAATCCCAACCTTCCTTTTGTGATATTGAACCTTATGGTAAAATTTCATAGAGATCCATTCACTTAAACTAAAGTTAGAGTGCGAAAACCAATGCGTCTTGGACGACGACGACGACGACGACGACGACAGCGCTAACGTCATACCAATATACGACCACAAAAATTTTTTGCGGTCGTATAAAAAAAGGTTTTATAAATATTCATTTAAAATATTCACTTCTATCAATTGAATTCAATTCACTTTGTTTCTAAGATCTCCTCTGGCTCGACATTTTGCCCAGGCAATATATGAATTTCTGCAATTCCTACTTTCCATTTTATTAACCACCCTTACAACATTTTAGATCAATAATAGTTCTGAGGTTGAGCATTTAAAAGATATTTTATTGGTTATGTGATGTAGGAGAAAAATAGCAACAACTGCACTTTTCTAAATTTTTAAACGAGAAATACATCTTACTTTCAATTTTAAAATCTGTTTCAAGTTGTTCAATTGTGAAGCATCATGTTTACCAATATTATTTCATTAATGAGTGAAATATCTGGTCAATTTACACACAAACAACATGTACCTTACTTTTACCTTCCAGGTTTTATCTTATTTCAGCAGACAAATGTTCATTCAAAAGAAACAAAATGATTGAGGACAGCCAACAAGTGTCGAACTGGATGATGCATCTTAGTCCACTTTTAACTCTTCCCGGTCACTACTTTGAAGACAGAAGAACCCAGCAAGGAATAATGTTGCAAATTCAAGTCTTTGGTAATACCATATGAATGGACTCTTGAGCAGTAAATTGTAGAATTTTCTGTGTCAAGTCAATTTGAATTGCAACACTATCAAGTGCTGTGCAAGGTTATTATTTGGCCTCCTCTTTGGTTTCAGTCACCTTTCCCCAAAGGAAATGAAAATGATTAAAGTTAAACACATTCGTACAAAGAGTTCTACAATTTTGAAATCTTCAGTTGTACATTCCAGGTGGAGTTAGCTGTAATACATTGCCATCATGCCATGCTTTACAGAACATATCTACATGTATATTGAAAATGTGAAAATTCCCAAAGCAAATTTTACATTATTTAAACTTAATATGGAACAGGAGGAGGTAATCTCTATTGTTTGATATAATTCCATCAATTCACAATTTTCAAGAATGGATTTTACATATATCCTAATTCTTTTCTGGTCAAATTTTGATACAGCTTTGCTTGAAAACGATGAATAAATGTACAAAAAATTGACTGATACATTACAAACCACTGCTCATTAGTTGATAAATGACACAAACTAGATTCTTTTACTTGTATAAACTACCAGTTACTTCAACATCAGTTATACATGTTGTTGATTTTCTTAACAGTTTTAGGAAAACCCAGTCTTTCATTCCATATTGCCATGACACAGCTAAAGGAAGAACGAGGTACCAAGTCTATGAAAGAAATCCAGTCTTGTTTACCAACATGTATAGATTCTTGCTTCAGAGTAAAGACTGCATACTGAAATTTTAATATCATCAAAGACATCAGACTATTTTTCAAGATAAGCAATTTCCACAATATTTATATCCTGTATAGTTTAGTTATTTTGGAGACGGGAGTAAATTTTGGTTGACGTTTTATTTCAAAATCATTGGTTAAAAGTTTATCAGTTCAGTTGCAAAATTATAAATAAAACATTTCCAATACTGGACACAATATTTACCTTTAAAATCAATTGAAAATAATCTAAATTTTTCTCTTTATGCCAAGTTCTTCAAATTAGAAATCAATAAATGGAATACAATGTTTAGAAAAAAATTTAAATGCTAATTAGTGTTAGCTTCAAAGATTTAAAAACACTTCACATCTCAAGATATAAATCATCTTTCGAGTTAAGTCACATGCATAATGAATACCTTTCATAGGACAAGTTATAGTTCATTAGAACATTCAGGCTTTGAGAGTCAACTGCAGCAGGACTTGAACCTTTAAAGGCATTCCTCCCTCAGTTAATAGTCATCTCTTCATGGCAAGCAATTGAACGGTCTATTTATAAATCCCTTGTAAATACTTTTTAAATATAGTTTCAACATTCATCGTCTCTTTCAACTGTTGCAATTATGGGGGAAAAAAATATTAAAAAAAAAATTTCATACTTTATCTTACTGATTTTCACGTTGAAAACCCAAACAAAAGCAGGAATCCAACCTTCTTTGTTCTTATACAAGCAACATGGACAGTATCACACCCGTCAGTGGCACAAATACATAGGATAAGTCAACTGACTAGTCTGATCTTGTTGGCGACCAACTAATCACAAAAATACTCTTGAATGGAGGCCACGTCATTCTACAATATTTCCTTTGGACTGTGTGGAAATAGAATGGACGGCAAGCAGATATGGCTTCATACACTTCTCTATACACAAACTTGGACATATTGGCCAGTCTTCATGAAGGCTTGAAAGCTGATAAAATAATATATATATATATGATTTAAATTGACGATGCAACCAAGTATATTATAAATAACATATTTTATTCAAAACTAACAAAATAAAACAAATACATATCGCGAAATTGTGAACACGTTTGGTGGGAAAAATTTTTAACGCTCAAGTAAAAAAAAAAACTATGAATTATAAAGCTTCTCAAAAAATAAATTTAAAGATAAAATATCGTCGTTACCACCTGATTTTATGTTACCCTCATCAATAACCGATATTTCTTTTCCGACATTTTCACCTTCCCGTTTCGCCATTTTTTTTCTAAGTTTTTGTAGATCCAATAATAACTTCAACTCCGTGGATTGCAACAGAGCTTTCGCCCGATATTGAAAATCTTTCCCATTTACAGTTCTTTTCTTTGTTCGTACGCGACGCAGTAAATTTAGCACAACTGAAGATTCGTTTACGTAGATTTCTGTGGACGCCATCTTGGATTGTCAAAATTGTTCTTTTCTATTAAATTTCCTCGAATTAAACTAAACGAATTGAATCAGTTATCGTCCAGTCTATAAAAAGGTTCTGTTTAACAATATTAAGTGTCCAAAATTAAAACAAAAGCTTAGAAACTCGTATTTCGACACATCAGGGTATCAATCTGTTTGACATAGGTCCTGTACTCTTTCAAACTAACACAAAACTGGCGACGCACACACCGAACTATTTTTTAAATAATACCCACCTACGTCATAAACACATGACAAATTACAATTATTTTTAAAGTTCTATTTATTTGCATTCAGTTCAATATATTTTGTTTGAATTTGGTTCATAATTTTAATTATAATAATATATATTACATATTTTGCTCAGTGAGAATATATGAAAGGATCATATAGTGTACTATATTTCTTGACGCATTTATGTTGTGAAATCTTATAAATCTACACAGTCTACGTCACAATAGATTGGAATGTTCTAGGTTCATACTGAATGCGTCACAAACTAAATTTAGACGTTGCAATATTATTTACGATTTGAAGGCGTATTAATAAAATCGTTAACTTGAAGAGCCAGCTTACTCTCGCATATTTTTGTATACCGGTAACTCGAGATATGTTACGTTACATTTTGTTTATATAGAAGAAATAGAAGAAGAAGAAGAAGATGCTTTATTTCCATCAAATGGGCTCACAAGGAGCATAATATAATATCATTATAATATTATTTTACAAATATAATAAACAATACAGTATACATAGTTACAAACACAAATAAGAAACAACAGTTTTCACATATTCGTATATATATAGTATATATAAAACCTTCGTCTCAGGCACACCTCTAGAAAGTAACAAAAAAAAAAAAAAAAGAATTCTGTGAGTAGGCTAAATATTTCTAGCTTAACTGCAGGAGGCACCAAGGGACGGTGCTATATGGCATGGTGGGTGCATATTAAAATGTGTATCGGGACATTAACATGATTAATGATATGGTAAGATATTGTAAGAAGTTGCACATAACTGGTATGTCATCCTCGTGCCTGGTGCAGAGGAGTCAGTACTATTTAAAGTGACACAACTGCAAGTTATGTAACCTGAAGCCAGCTGTGCTGGTACTATCATTTTATCTCGTAAAACTTGGAAATGTGCGAATAAATATTCATTTGTATGGGGCTATATTACTCTCAGATGTTATGTCGTGAAAATAAGATCAGTTTCGTAAAATTTGATCCAACAGTTATTTCTAAAATGTCAACAAAGTCTGGGACTATTATACTAAATTTCGTGTTTACACCTAAATTTCAATATGGCAGCAATATCAGTGAAAGCTGGGACTATTATACTAACTTTTATCATTAAAGTAATCGTGTTTACATTAAGGATTATCATTTCGAATAACTATTAAAAATTAAAACAAATTACAAAGATTATACGATCAAGACACGCTGTCACTGTCAAAACAATATGGCGTATCGATAAATCTCGCGCAGGTAAAGTCTCGTTCTAACGACCGTGATGTTGAGTATGATTACACTGATTGGTGTAACAGTTTCCAGTCCCGTTAGTATAATAGTCCCAGACAAAATTGACTATTATTTTGTTATTTATACACAAAGCCAGCTATGCTAATTGTATCAATCTGTTTCGTCAAAACTAGAAATTTACAAATAAATATGTCATATTATGGGGATATATACTACTCCCTTTTTTTTTTTTTCTATTAAACTGGCTAAATATTGAAATTGTTCATGGACAAATTTCCTTAAATCAGTCCTTCATTTTTATTTTGTGCACTATGAAATTTATAGCCTGCATTTTGTTCGGCAATTTATTCATTTTTCATTCTGTTTATGGCAAAGTTGCATATTTTCTCCTATTCTGAAGTCATTGTTTTTTCTTCTTTTAGGGTGCCAAAGATGAACGAATGCAGTAAATTTACAAAAGGAGTAACATTTTCCTAGAAAAGGAAACCTTCTGCTGGTCGTAATATTATGAATGAGCTTCATGCATCTGTTGTCGTTTCAGACTACACTTCTCATTCAAAACATGAACCTAATTCATTTTTAATTTAAATTGTATTGAGGACATTTCAATGGTGACTGCAAAGATATATATATATATATATATATATATATTTGATAATAAAAGATTTTATTTACACCTAGGATTTGTATATGTATACACATAAACAATCTTACTTTTAAACTACCATATCTTTACCCCAGAACAAAGAGACAAACCACTACAAATGATTAAAAGACAAAACCACTACAAATGATTGTCTCGTGGAAATAAGGTTATAAAATACTTTTTAAATAGTGTCTTCCATGTTGCTTTGATGTAGTATGACCTCGGCTCCCATTTCAATGTTGTGTTTTTATAGATTTTTGTTGCTTCTAGGACACACATATCCATCTATGTATGCAGTATTGTCAATTGTTTTTGATGGTGGGTCTCTCGCTTATGTCTTCGTTACTTTCACTATCAACAGAGTTCGTTATCAGTTTATTCAACTAGGAGTAAATCTAAGTCGTAACTATTAAGATTGTCATCCCACGAGATAAAATCGGAATTTTCCATATTGCGTGCACATGAATGAAGCTTTATTCAAATGAGAAATTAATTGTAATTTTCTTAAATATTAATTCTCAATACACACTTCGAACATGAAGAAACCATAAATTTACCGACAGTCATTTAAAAAACAACTCAATTAATGCAAGCCTATGATGAAACTGTCAAACAACACTTAGAAATCAAACATTTACCGACAATCCTACAGAAAAAAACTCAATGCAAGCCCAATTAATGATGAATATAAAAATAAATAAAATTTTAATAATTTATAAATATCAAGAATAAAAAACAAAGCCTATCATTATTAACAATTAATTAACAAATAAATTCAGTTTTTTTCCACATTAATTAATTTTACATTTTGTGAATTGTATTTTTGGAAAGAGTGTGGACACCTGTGGTGTAACAACTTCTTGTTTACAAGGTGTCAATTAAAACTCATTATTTATAACATGTTCGTGATTTACCTGGTCATCGAATAATTCAAACCTAATATACATGTCACACTGTGAAATTATGTCTCCGAGACAGGTGTATATTCAATAGAAACCCATTATGAAACTATCAAATAAAATGAACTCTGACACAATTTATCAAGTGTTAATAATTTAATAACAGTTTTTTATTATTACATTAGGTCTCTTTTCAATAATACAAATCTAAAATCAAAATTACATTAAAATAAATAATTATATATGAACTCAAATTATTTAATTAATTATGATAAATTTAACACTGAAACAGTTTATGTTATGCTTAAACCTTCTTCCTTACTTCGAGTAGTTTATGTTATGCTTAAACCTTCTTCCTTACTTCAGTACTTTAAATACTTTTATTAATGACTTTATTACCCAAGGAGATCTCGCGAGGTTTAACTAGTGGCCGCGTGTTTTACGGGATTTCGCCGAGTTGCCAATCTCTTGTATTATATGTCTCTGATTTAAGCATGTGTGCTTTTAAATGCTGCCCTTTACTTAATTTTGTAAAGGTCACTTAAACTATAGTTTTGAAAAAAATATATAGCCTAGTTGATACTTGTACCACACTCAAATATGGAAATTAACGGTTAAACTTAACCATGTTAACCAGAATATATATCTCAATTAAAATGAATGTACCTTCAAATTTTGCATAAAAGTCAAAATTTACATTTTAATAAAACCAGATTTGACTTTTGTTTTTAATCGGAGAAACGACAAATTTTGCCATTCAATGCATGCGCTGCGTATTACACTTGGTTCCTATATGAGTCAGCATTCTCATCACACATATTGCAAATGTACATTGAATTCTTTTGTTTTTCAAAGTGGACATTTTTGAAAGATTTACCGCATGATGCATCTGAGTCACAGTTCTTCTTTATTAAATCAATTTTGACTAAATGATCCAAACAAGCTGAGGAGACAAGTTCTGGTTTATTCTCAACAAGGTCGTCCTTCTGTGATCAAGAAATCTCCACTTATAGCTTTAGCAGCAATCTCAATTCTTTCAAACCATTCAAGCAAAAGAGCTAGTCTGTATTTCCTTTGAACTATTCTTTTGAAAGGGTAACCGCTTCTGCGTTGTTTAGCAACCAAATGTAGCTGTAGAATATGCTAGAAGGACTTCTAATACCATGCACGATTTACCTTTACTTCAGTAATCAACAATACTCTGAATAAGGTTAATAAGTAGGGTGCCCAGTCAACGAATTTGATCAATGAAAAATCTTGTGATGATACACGTAATTTTGCCGGTTTCCATGAAAATGTGGTAAATTTCTGGTAAAATTCCAGTCTTAATAAAATGCTGAAATAGTTAAATTACGTAAATATTTGCCGTTTTCGTAATGTGATATATTTTTATATAAAGTATATTCTAAGTACTATAAAGAGTGCAATAATTTAATTTTTCATGTTAAATATTCCCCTTACAATATGCTATCTAGGGATATCCTGTAAAACAACGAAATTTAGAAAATCTTGACCACAAGAACTTATGACGATAATCATGATGATTTTCCTATACTTTCAACAAATTTAGTCGTGCATGTGTTATTCCGTTAATTTGAACTCGTTAACTAGAGGCCTTTCTTGGCACTGGGCACCATTTTATAGTCTTTGTTGATTCATGGCCAGTCACTTCAGATGCAAGTGACTTGCAAGCTGTTGTGATATAATTTGTGTCTCTCTGTATTTTGCAAATAACTTTAAAGAAGATATCAAAATTTCAATACTGCCAGCAAAATAGCAAGTTTTCTATTTTGCCGGCGCTAAGTTATATTCAAGGAATTATACTGAACCCACTGTGACTGAACCCTTTTATAGCACGTTATAAAAATCTGATCCTATATAAGTCGGTTATTCCAATGTTTATTTTAAGTAGTGACTAGTGCACGTCGTTACTATTCTAATTTGAATGCTTTTAAAAAAATTTTTTTTCATTGCCTTAATATTGACGTCTCAATTGGTTCAATACAATTTTGAAATATTGTAATTAGTTCGTTTATGCTGGGACTAATACATTGAATTATCTATTATTCCCAGGTTTATGATTGTGTACATTTTCTGATGATTTCCAATACAGTAATAAACATAGAAATAGACAGAAAATAAGATCTAGAAAATCACACAATACTCAGGCGCGGATCCAGCCGTTTTTAAAAGGGAGGTTTCAACAAATGCAAGTCATATGAAAAGGGGGGGTCCAACCATATGTCCCCATACAAAAGCATCCGTTGTCAAACAAAAAGGGGAGTTCCAACAATATGAACACCTCCCAGGATCCGCCACTGATACTGAAAAAAAAATGTATCACAATTGTATCTACTACCGCGATTCCATGCCCTGTTCGTATAAATAGATCTAAATCCTCATGAGTCATTCTTTTGCCTCTTCTTGTAATCAAGGATTTGTATAGTCTTACTATAAAATTCTTGCTGAAACGCCGAAGAATGACATATTTGTAAAATTAAAAATGTTATTATATGGTGGACAACCCAAATTCTAATCAAGTAATGGTTGTCTATAGATATATAATAGGAAATTTGACCCCAAAAAATCAATTGAAAATTCTTGAAAAATGATAAAAAGCTACCAATTTGTGTAATCATCCTATAACTATTATGATATTTATTATGTTTACATTAATCACAGCCAAACTGATTATAAAAGCCACCGTTGTTTAAAAACGAAAAAAAAAAAAAATCAAGAAAATTCGGTAATTTTTACGTTAGCATGCAATAGGATTCAAATCCATATAGAACTATTGTACAGTATACTAAACTAACCCTAACACAAAACCCTAGAGCTCTAGTCTAACCTAACCCTAATACTAGCCATAACCCATACCTAACCCTAAAACTAGCCCTATTCCTGAAACCTTACCCTAACCGTTAAATAAACCCAAAACCTAGAGTACAGAGACCCCTAGAGTAAAAGAAGGCCAAAAATTCTTGAAAATCATACAAAGAATGAGTCAGAGTTCTGAATTAAGGAAAAACAAATGTGTGATTCCATCTTAAAAAAAAAAAATAAGGAGTAAGAATTCAAACCCATATAGAACTACTGTACAGTAAACTAAACTAAACTTACCCTAACACAAAACCCTAGCCCTAGTCTAACCTAACCCTAATATTAGCCATAACCAATACCTAACCCTAAATTTAGCCCTAATCCTGAAACCTTACCCCAACCGTTAAATAAACCCTAACAGAATGAGACAACTATCCACCAAAGTTCAAATGAAGTTGATTTAAGCAATTATAGGCAACCGTACGACCTTCAACAATGAGAAAAACTCATACCGTATAGTCGGCTATAAAAGGCCCCGACATGAAAGATATGAATTAAAAGTATGAATGTTGATAACCAAACCATCAAATGCACTCACCACTTATATTAACAACATGCAAAGAAAGGGGTTTATAGGGAGTTCAATATCAACATGCAGCACTGAGTCTTCTTGTATTTTTCTTTATCAATTCTGTGAATGGTTAATCATTGGTGAAGCTCACGTCGAGATTTGTCTCTGTGAAAACACTGAATTCAAAATTGAAAAAAAAACAGAAATCCAGTTAAACAGCTCACAAGGATAAAGAAATTGAAAGAGCCCGCCACGGCGTGTACTGCATGGACACGCTTAGTGCTATAGTAAGTGGCAGAAGAAGAATTAATTGGTGCTTTGTATAAATGAGTGGAATTCTTTTAAAACCCAAATTGATAACATTTATCTTTTATAAATAAATCATATATCATAATACATGCATGCTTGCAGTAGTAGAACACCACAAAAGGTACCTAAAAAGTCTTTGGTCGGATGGTATCATCTGTATCCCTGACAATGTGCTTCGATGGGTACAAATATATATAGTTATACAAATGAATGATTTTGTATGAAACCTTTAAATAGTAGAAACAAAATATAGTTGGAAACATTTAAAATTGAGAATGGAAATGGGGAATATGTCAAAGAGACAACAACCCGACCAAAGAGCAGATAACAGCCGAATGCCACCAATGGGTTCTTCAACGAAGCGAGAAAATCCCGCACCCGGAGGTGGTCCTCAGCTGGCCCCTAAATAAAATGTGTTAACATTTACCGTTTTTATCGCAAGTGAGCTATATATCATATATATATATATTATTTTTTCGCCTGGTAGTACGCAAGAGATTTCATTTTAGGCTAAGTTTGCAATTTCAGACCCTATTCTCCCAAAAGACAAGAAATTCAGTATTTCCTGTCCGTTTGGATTCATAGGGTGTCACAGAGAACGTTTGTAAATACAAACACAAATATCTTTATTCACAGGGCCTACAGAGGGTTTTACAGTTCATATGAATCACACAAAAAAAAATGATAATAAGAATAATAATAAAAAGCTTAAACATTCTTATTTTTGAATTATATAAAACACGTCCAATACACAGACAGTTGTGTCAAGAGGGATAACTCTAGTATTATTTATGGCACTACAACAGAAATATTATCTTGCACATGAGAGAGAATCTAATACTGCATGGACAGTATGATAGGTTTAAATATGATCATTTATCCGATAAAATAAGTCCATATGAAGCAAGAATTTAAACATAACAGTATGCGTATATCACCTTGAGAAAATTAACAAAATTGCTGAATATTGATAAATATAACCGCTTCAAAATGTCCGTGGGATCTAGCTGGGACTAAGCTGCGGAACGGTAGCTCTAATGTCCTTATGATATCTTTTGACAATTTGCGGACCATATACTTAAGAGCTACGGTTTAGCAGTTAGATAGGGCTAATATATGAGTTGTTCCCATCTATTGGTCACAGGTGTGATATGCAGGCAGCATCATATCATACTGTGCTTGCATGGTCTATCTTATTTTTGAGTTATGAAGTGTTGTTTACATTTAGCTTTTATAGTATGCGGTATGGGTTTGCACGTGATGAAGGCAGTAAACGGCATTTTTTACATCCGAAAGAAGAGATGTTTTTGTAACCTATTACATTAAATGAGTGTTGAATCCTTTCCATATGAAAGATCCTTTTCCGCACTGAGTACCGGTCTAAAAGTATGAAACCAAACAATTTAACTATCTACGATATATATATATATATATATGTTGTCTCTTTGACATATTCCCCATTTCCATTCTCAATTTTATATGTTATGATTTTGTCTTCGGCAATTTATAATTTTACTCTGACCATGATAACAGCCTAGCCCTTAAAATAATTATATATAAAATAAGGAGATATATGATATGATTGCCAATGAGACAACTTTACACCTGAAGTTTCAAAAGAAGCGGATGTTCTGAAGTTTTAAATTTTAGTTCGAACATTTTTTGTATGTTTGAATAGCATTTTAAAAAAGAGTAAACAAGAATGTGTCCCCAGTACACGGATGCCCCATCCGCACTATCATTTTCTATGTTCAGTGGACCGTGTAAATGGGGGAAAATCTCTAATTTGACATTAAAATTAGAAAGATCAAATCATAGGGAACATGTATTCTAAGTTTCAAGTTGATTGGACTTCAACTTCATCAAAAACTACCTCGACCAAAAACTTTAACCTGAAGCGGGACGAACGGACGAACGGACGGACGGACGAACAGACCAGAAAACATAATGCCCATAAATGGGGCATAAAAATGACACGTAATTTGATTATATATGATTAGGTAAAATAGCTAGACAACAGAATGTCATACATGCAAGCGCAAAATTATTGAAATTGGATTATTTACCTTTCATGTTAATTAAGGACTTAGTTTTTTTTTTTTTTTTTGTGTGTCACTCGTTTGTGAATTTGATAGAAAACCTGTCACCAATGACATGATTATTGGCAGACCCAACCAGTAAAATCAGCTGTGGTTAAGGGAGTAGCACACATTACCAAACAGGAGAAGTTAAGGAGTCAGTGATCACGTGGCCAAATCTGTAGATATAGGTCAGCGTTCGATCTTGAATTGGACAATGAGCAAAACCAAAACCGTATAGTCAGCTATAATAGACATGCACACAATGATAACGACGGAGTTTGTAAGCTCCAATAATCCTCCTAACCTGGGACAAGGGGAATATCAATGCGAACTGTAAAAATCAGTGTAAAAAGAATTCCGTGGGATCTAGCTCATAGGTCCTTATGATACCTTTATCTTGGCATTGCACAAGGTCATGTTTTTCTCTGACTATTAATGACGTCTTTACACTAAATCCGTTGGATGTTGGATGTGTACTGATTGGTATTTTAGTCTTGGATGCATGATTTTTTTTATTAGTTGTTATTGGCTTTGAACTAGCTGTCAGTAACTGCGAGTACGCTCAGATCTGTACTTAGTGTCTTTTTATTGTCGGGATGTATAAGTAACCTGTACGTCCACTTTGTGTTTTTGTTAGATGTTTTTCTGCTTTGGATCGATCTGATGAGTTAAGCCGTTTTCAACTGATTTTTATAGTTTGTTCTTATGTTGTACACACAATGAAAACAACACTATAAAAACCACATGTGACCGAATCGCATCTCTGGACCTACCCGCATTAGGAATGCCAAAAGCCAAAATCCCTAAAGCTGGATGCACATATACAGAACTCGACGTAAAGAGGCACACGATCAAATGGAACATTATAGCGCTAAGACAAATAAAGGTAAAACTGTAAAGTAGATAAAATGCTACACAGAGTCAGCACATAGAATCTATAAATCAAGACCATCCTGTATTATATGTTAAGAAGACACTGAATATTTATCTATCGGTTTTGGTACTTTCCAAAGAACTTTTGGAGAAAAAGGACAAGACGTTCTTTCACAAAAGCCTTACTCATTAATATTTGACTCAGGCACTGATAACGTTTTACAAACTCTGGGTAGCAGCTGCAAGCTCCCGAAAATCGTATGAGTTGAGAAATGTATACTCCATTCGCGGGTAAAGTTGGTAAATCGCTGCTAAGGTGAGGAAATTTATAATTTCAAAATTGAAATCTTCTCGTTTGTCATTAACCCTTGTATGGAGATGACTGTTGTAGTTAAATTCGGGTATTTGTCTAAAAATGGGACCGAGGAAGCTGTATATGTGGTGTCTGTAATCTCTAGTTCATGACTATTAATGTAACTAATCAGAACAGTTTGAATTGTAAATGGAAAGAACATCTTCAATACGCCTGTATGTGAAATTAAATGATAAAGCTTCTTTGATTTAACCCGTACGAAACAAAAACGTCAACATTAAGATATTTCCAGGGGAAGACCACCAGACACAGACCCCTCTCGCTTCACTCATTCGTGGATGCATTTAGCATTTATATTCAAAGATATTTACTTTTCGACAATTTACGCTCCTGGAGGTCTTATTATCTAGGGTGCCTATTTACATGTAGCATTGCCTCTTAAATGAGAACAGGTCTAAATATGGGTGTATATATGTATATCAAAAAAAAAAAAAAGAGAATAAGAAAATAAATGAAAGCATTAATTTACGTTCTTAGTAAGTAATTACATGCACGCTTCAACCAATTACAAGTATATCAATTGGTAAAAGAAATGTTTCACAAATAATATGAACTTTTTCAAGTAAAGACATACTTTTTTTACTGGACTATCTGACACAATAAAGATTAAGTTTCAAATATATCATGATATATTGGAATGTGACCATTATAGATACAAACGTGATTTTTTCTTAATGATTCTCATAGGATTGTATGCCGCCTTTTGTGTTTTCTTAAAAAGTACTGCAGTTTTTCTTTAACTTAGTGCACAGTATTATTAAGGAAGTTGAATCATTTTGCCAGACATATTTTTTTTTTTCTGATTTGTTCCATCTTTTGAAAATACAGCAGATTTTTCAGATTTTGATGTAGAAATTACACTTAATTGCATTCACGATCCGATACCAGATCTTTCACAATCCAATCGCAATGCAATGCTTGACCACCTTAGGTATTCTTTCGCGATAATTTTTCTCGATATACCGAAGGACACTAGTGTAATGTGTCTGCGTGATCAAATATACCGGGAATGGGAGGCGGGGAGGGGGGATGTCGTATCTCTGAGTCAGAGAAACTGGATTAAATTTCTGTATCCCGGATTTCCTTGGAGGATTTAAATATCTGTAGTTCTATAAACTTTTTAAGGGAGGAAAATTGGAGACAAGGATTTTCAAAAATGTGCAATTTTCATCATGCAAATGATGTGATAAACCATGCCATGTTTATGTTTTCTTTCTTTCTTTTCTGAATTAACAACTCTTTAAGATGGGCACCAACTGTGCTCCTCTTCTTGTCGACTTGTTCCTTTATTCACATGACACTGACTTCATACAGAAGCTTATTACAGGAAGAATGAAAAGAAACTAGCATTATCCTTTAACTTCACTTTCCGCTATATAGATGATGTCCTCTCACTAAATAATTCAAAGTTTGGTGACTATGTTAAACGCATCTATCCCATCGAACTTGAAATAAAGGATACAACAGATACAGTTAAGTCTGTCTCATATCTTACATCTAGAACTTGACAATGAGGGTCGGTTGAGAAAAAAACTTTACGACACAAGTGATGATTTTAGCTTCCCAATTGTGAACTTTCCATTTCTATGTAGCATCATTCCAGCAGGACCTGCATATGTAGTATATATTTCCCAGTTGATACGATATTCCAGGGCTTACATTTCCTATCATGATTTCCTTGAAAGAGGATTGCTGCTCACAAGAAAGCTATTTAACCAACAGTTCCAAGTAATGAAGTTGATATCATCCCTTCAAAAATTTTAAAGACGCCATCATTAGTTGGTTGACCGTTATGGAATATCTGTTTTACAGATGACGATGGATATGTACCAATTGTCGTAACCACAACCCCATCCTCTTTTCCCCGATTGTGACCTACCGATTAAGACTTATCGTCGAATTTGTACTATATGAGCAACACGACTGGTGCCACATGTGGAGCAGGATCTGCTTACCCTTCCGGTGCACCTGAGATCACCCCAGGATTTTGGTGGGGTTCGTGTTGCTCAGTCTTTAGTTTTCAATTTTGTGTTTTGAATTCTGTTGTTTGTCTTTTGGTCAATATCTTTTTTTGCCATGCACGATTACTTTCTTTGATTAACCTTTTGTTATTCTATTTAGAGCTA
This sequence comes from Mytilus coruscus, assembly GCA_017311375.1. Lineage (NCBI taxonomy): Eukaryota > Metazoa > Mollusca > Bivalvia > Mytilida > Mytilidae > Mytilus > Mytilus coruscus. The sequence goes on from CM029600.1 coordinate 23,476,035, forward strand.
CCTTGTGTTTAATATTTTGAATTAAATTTCTTTAAATTTCAAGACATTTAACCTATTTTATGTGTCCTTGTTCGTTCTTATCATGTAAACAATCTTAGAATAACAATAGTATATTCGTGCTGCTCCTCTTTTATTCTTATATTCCAATTATTAAAAAAATCTTATATATACACACACCACACCAAAAATAGAAAAGAAGAAAAAGGGAGTCTATGTCCAGGTACCTGTGATTCTACTGATCGAGATTAAAAAGAGGATGCCTTATTTCTAAAATAAATAATTTCGAGGGGGGGAGGGGGGGCTAGTGCGTCCATTAACGAAAATATTTTGTTTGATATATATTACAATATTCTTGGTTTTTTTATCCGTTTGATAGACAAATAGTAAAGGGTAACACGCAGACTTTAACAATAGACAGATGTCTAAACAATATGTCAAGGTCTAAGTAGTCCCAAGTCTATAAAAGTTCAAAATAAATTCAGCAGAAACAATCAAAATTAAATTCAGTGGTTGTCATTTGTTGCTGTATATCATATTTGTTTTTCGTTTATTTTCTTTTTACAAAAAATAGACCGTTAGTTTTCTCGTTAGAATTGTTTAACATTTGTCATGTCGGGGCCTCTAATCGCTTGCTATGCAATATGGGTTTGCTTATTTTTGAAGGCCGTACGGTGACCTATAGTTGCAAACTGATACGTCGTTTGGTCTCTGATGGAACGTTGTCTCATTGGCAATCATACCACATCTTCTGATTTAAATTCGATACTGCAAACACGCTCATGCATATCAAACCATATGAGAAATATACACACCACAAGAAGAAATCAACAGAACTAAATCATCATGGAAAGGAAAAATAACAGTACAGTCGTCCCGGTTTTCATAAATTTTGATATGGCTTTTACCATGTGAGTTTTAATATCAATATTAAATATATATATTAAAATGGACATTGGTAATCAATGGTCAATGCTTCAGTAAGAATGAATAAATTGCATTTGTATACATTTAGAAAAATTAGGATTGTTTAAAAAAATCTACCATCGTAGATATTGTTAAATGATTTTTAATGGGTGTTTAGTGATGACCTTTATGAAACTTTGCCATAAATAAGAACTCATATTTGTTTTTCGTTCATTGTTTGTACATAAATCAGGCCGTTAGTTTTCTCGTTTGAATTGTTTTACATTTATCATTTCGAGGCCTTTCATTATGTGTTGGTTTTTCTCATTGTTGAAGGCCGCCCCCCCCCCCCTTTTTTAGATCATTCACCGCTAGCAACAGTATAAAATCAGAAGACCCGAAACATGAGTAGTTTAACAATTACTACAGTTGAAGATATCAAACGTAATAAAGTTTCGTGCAGTTTTTAGGAAGTCAATACAGAGTGGGAACATTGTTGTGTTCAGCAGCAACTTTCAATTCAGTCATTGTTGAAGCATGTTCATCTACGAACTTATCTTCAACAAAGTTCTGCTTGTTTTGAACATGTAATGTTTTTACTATTAAAGTTGCTTGTTTTGACATTAGTTGTAAGATTTTTTCGCCTTCTAAACACGAATGTCACTTTACTTTATGCATGATCAAAGGACTGCTGTTGTTGGTACAATACTCCTGTGAGTTAAAAACAAAAAGATGACCGAAGGCAAGGCACACAAAGTAAAATCTTGTGATCACTGTTTAGTGGATTAATTAACATTAAAACGGACAAGATATTTTATAACATGTAGACTATCAAGTACATACGGGACGTATACGATATTTAAAGTGTCATTTGATGTATTCCAGGTATAATATTGCATATTTATAAAGCTCATCAGGTGTCTCAGTCAGGTGTAAGATGCGTTTTGTACATATATGAAAATAAATTAGTTTCGAAGTGACATACTAAGATGACAGTATATAATGGATGCGAGGTGTTAAATATATGTGTTTTTTCTTACCTTTTGTGTATTATGTGAAATTATACGAACTATTAAGGAGGATTGGTAGGACTTTATCAAACTTAAACCTACACATTTTAGAATGTTGTTAAGACTTAATGTGAAGGTGACAAGTTGACAATTAACACATTACATGGCATCCTGGTAAATTCACTCGAAATGGCAAGGAAATGATGGTTATACATGGATTATTTAAATATTTCAGAACAGTGAAATAAATTTTAAGCGGGTTACTTGACACTTTAAAGGTTTTTCTTAAATAAAGAGGAACTATAAAATTTCAGAAAGGGAGATTCAAGCTAACACATCATGTTTTCTTCACAGATGGTTGGTGGTGCTAAATACATCGGTGGGCTATCTAAATCTGTAGCCTCTAGTGTCTGGAGCTTTTTTCGGACTAGCCAGGAAGAGGTAAGATCGTGGATTTCTTTTAATCCAATATAAGTATCTTGACCAGGCAGTCAGGAGTATCGTGAAGGATCATTCAGTAATACAGAGTTTATATCAGAAAGATTTGACAACAATTTTTTTAATTTTAATAAGACAGTTCTATAGCTTGTATCACAATATGAGGATGGTTGGCTTGGTGCTACCTGTAGTCATCGTTTGTTTCTATTGTCCAAGGACACCAAAGCACTGTTAGTGTCTTCATTATTTTTAAGAATCTGTATGGCCTGGAACATAAAATTAAAAGTAGTTTTATAGGGACTGATACAAAGAGGCAGGACTAATTTCTCAAGATTTAATCTAATTTCCACTATGACATGTTTTATACATCCTTTCAATCTTTACTAAGTTTTACAGTACCACAAAATCGTCATATAGTGTACCATGAGGTTGTAACAACAAATAATGTGTTTTATTTCCACTGATTTTTTTTTCACACCTGGGTCATTTTTTAAAAGCTCTCCAAATTTTTTTAAATTCATAGGCACTATAGATTCAACTGTGTACTTCAATGCCACAACACATTTTGGTGTATTTTCGAACATGTGACCGAAATATAAATGCCAGCTGAAGCCCGCCTCCGGGTCCGGGATTTTCTCGCTGTGTTGAAGACCCATTGGTGGCCTTCAGCTGTTTTGTGCTCTTTGGTTGGGTTGTTGTCTGTTTGACACATTTCCCATTTCCATTCTAAATTTTATATAAAGATTGCTCGATAACAGCAATTTTGACAGAATTTGGCAAATGCAGAGTATTCAAAAACATGTCTAAGAAGGACATTCTTAGTCAAACCTAAAATTCTGTCGGAAGTAAAGGTATATATTGTCCTTCGTATACAGATTTATTCAGGTTTATAATAGACGTCCTTCGTTGCAAATTTGTAATAAAAACCGTAAAATTTGCCATATTGTCTTCAACAGCAATATGCAGCACCAATTTTTTAAAATTTGATTGAAATATGTGAAATTGTTAATTCTTGGGAGACTATTGTATAGACATACATATTACTAGAAAAGTACAGTGAGTTTTTAGCTATTAATAAGCAAAATAAAGCATAAAAAAACATAAAATGTAGACAAACTGACATTCATGAAGTAAGAGCATTAAAGTAATTTAAAGCATCTCTATCAAGTTTAAAAGGTATGCAACAAAAATGTAAATGCCAGAGTATGTAAAGGTAAATATAAATTATACACCTCACTAAGATCACTGTCACGAGCTACCCTCCAGATTCCGCACTAAACTTTCAAATTGACCCAAAAGGTTTTTTTTTTTCATCATCTTATTCGGCAGCTCGTTCCAGAGTTTGGTTGGCTCTTGCATATCAAAATGAGTGCAACTCTGTGAATATCAGCAATTTTGTCAATTCTGAAAGAATAGCTTCTCTTTTTTTTTATTTCGTTAAGGTCATGTAAATACATTGGACATTGTTTATTGACAATTTGTATACCTCTATTGCTATCATTCTAAGTCTACTGATTTTTAAACTTAGTAATTTTGATTTAGTTAAAAGTTGTTGGTATGTGCTACAATAATCCTCATGAATAAACCTTAAGGCATGTTCCTTATTTTCTCCATTTTCATGTATTACAATTACTACAAAGATGCCACACAAGTGGACAGTAATTACAATTTGGCATTATAAATATTAGATATGAGACGCTTTATTTGAAGTCGGTACACACAAGACATAATCTTTGGAGAGCTTCTAAAACCGACAAAACAAAAACACATCGAACATATCACATCAACACATTCACACATACAATTAAACATATAGAAAGCAAGAATTCAAAGTATGCATACATATGACACAAAGGTTCAATGAAGCAGCTTAAACACACACATTGAATTATGCATTTAAGGGATAAAAGACAAAAGCTAACGTTAAAGGATTTGCAACATTAAAAAAAAAAAAGCTCATAGAGATAAGTTGAATAACTGAAATAAGATTAGTTAAACAACTATAAACTGAACGAATAGTAAATAGTAAATTTACCCAATTTCGATAAATATTTTCCAATACGTTTATAAAATTCAGTGATTAGGAGATCAAAATAAAACGTTTCCCAACTGGAATTGAACCCATCTTATGCAAACACGCTTAAAATTGGATGTGTACTGATTGATATCTTTAAAAGTCTAATATGAACATCAAATTTAGTTGGTAATCAATAGTTACACTAATAGTTTAACTTCTTTTTCACATTATGTACAGTATTGTCATCTAAATTATAAGTTAGATATATTTTTATCTTCAGTTTTCTTATTATTGTAATACATTACTTTGCTCTTCATGGGCCCTTTAATTGGAATAAAAATATCTTATCTTATCTTATCTTTTCTTATTATTGCCTGAAACTTGTCAGGGTTGGCCTTGATATGATTTACACTAAATCAATTAAAAAGCTCTAATTTAAGCTACCTTTTTTTTAAAAATATTTGCAACAGTATAAAATATGATACGAAGGTGTGGTATGATTGCCAATGAGACATCTCTCCACCAGAGACCAATGATGGTAGTAGCTACCAATTATAGGCCATCGTATGGCCTACAGCAATGAGAAAAACCAATACCACAAAACAAACTATAAAACACAAGGTACTTGTCTCTGAAACAAATTTATCTATATACTTTAATATATAGATAATTTAGGTATTTTTTTCAAAGACAAGTGCCTGTGTATAAAAGACCTCGAATGGACAAATGTATTAGCAATTCAAACGAGAAAATTAAACATAACGGCCTGATTTATGTACAAAACAATAAACGAAAAACAAATATGGTATACAGCAACAAACGACAACTACTGAATTACAGGCTCCTGCATTATGACAGGCACATACATAATATTGCGGGGTTAAACATGTTTGCTGGCCCCAACCCTCCCCTTACCTGGGACAGTGATGTAACAGCACAACATAAGAACAATAATGTCTATATCAGAATGTGATTATGCCAAAGTATTATCACCTGCACATATAATTATATAATGAGATACTAGACACAAAATGAAAAATAATATTCAAGAAATTTTTTAGATATTAAAAAGTACAGGTCCTAATATGGAGCCTTAATTGTGGTACGCCTTCATATATATCTTTCCATCAATAGGTCAACACTATATTTGGTGTATGAAATGATAGCAAGGTGTACATGTCTGCCTGGCATGGTCATCTGACCTTGACCTCATTTTCCGGCCGATGGTTCATTGTTTAAGTTTCATCATATAGGTCTGCGGTGTATCCGATACTTTACATTACATGAAGCAATACAGAAGATTCTTGAAATAGTTTACACCGACGACGGTGTACAAAATTATTGTATGGTGTAAATATCTGGTAGGGTTCATCCGGCCGTCAGTGCAATCATGACCTCATGTTCAAGTCATGTTTTATTAGGGACCACCATTTGATTCTGAGATGAGGGCTTTGTAGATTTTGGAAATAAATCATTCTGGTCCCCATTTAGGTGAAAATAAATAATCTTGCCCGATGACATATGAACATAAATATTCGGCTTGCCCCAAATATTCAAAATGTTTAAAATATTTTTTGCCTCGCTTCGTTCGCCACATTTACCAAGGAATCCAATAGTTCTGACAGATAATCCAAAACGTTTGTCGGATATTTTTTTACAGAAATATTGTCAGTGGCTGTTTTAAAAAAAACTCGAAAGGGGGTGAGGTTAGTGTACGTCCTCCCTCCTTTTGTCCCGAAAAAAATGTAATTTTGTTTATGTAATCTTCCATGGAACCTGGACTTCATTTTGACTGCTCTATTTGTTTGATCCTATAAAAAGGTGATTTGTATCACAAAAGTTTGTTCTGGCCCTGGTCTGAGTGAAAATAAATAATCTGCCCGCCTGTATGTTGGAAATAAGTATTCTAGTTGACCTTGCAAGACACCCCTCCCCCTTTTCAGAATTAAATGGTCGTCCCCTTAGTTTCAAAAGTCACAGCCCCGGTGTAGCTATGAATAACGTTTCAAAGTCATGAAAGTGGTAAAGGCAACAGTTTTAAAGTTTTAAAGGCACCACCGTCATAACCCCGCACGTTTTGTTCACACGGATTTTGAATCTTATCCATCAACAATGTTTTTCTTATTCGAAAGATGGGGAGATAACTTTTGGCGGGACTTTTCTAGATGGAAAACTGCAGGAATATGACATGTCCTCTGTCAAAGACCAATCTATTTTAGAAAAAACTGCAAGGCCACTGAATATATTGATCAGAATCCAAGACTTAACCATCTTTTGTTAAATTCGATTATCATAGTACGTGTACGTCCTAGATTTTTATTAAATGGGTAAAATCTTTGAAATCACCTGATTACCCCTCTCCATACAACAAATTAAAGTATACAGAAACTTTCTTTTGCTAATCACAGCGCTCACAAGGAGCAGATTAATTACAATGAATCATACATAAATAAATACATGATTCAGTGGACAGAAAAAAATAAAAATCTGGTTTGTGTTTATTTTACCTTGAGCTTCTGCATTGCGGAAAAAAACCTCAAAATCCCCCCAAAATAGGTGACAGTTTCTGAAATACAAAATGCATTTAATATTATAAATCTAGGTATCACCAAGCCTTAAATCTTATCGACTGTACAGGTTTGTCTATAGATACTCAAGATTAATATACCAAATTTCAAGTTCTTTTTTATGATAGAGTTACGTCGATAAACCATCCAAGAATCAACTCCTGCTGTGATGTAATTGCATAATCATTATGACATCCAAAATGTATGGGAAAATGCATAATCATTTGAATGTGGAAGTTGCCTATTCTCAAGGTGGAAACAACAGTTTTTGTCCATTTGTTATGATTGTTATGATGAACATTCCCAAAATAAATTGTTATGATGAACATTCCCAAAATAAATAAATAAATAAATAATAAAAAAGATCATGAGATGTTAAAGCTGTTATCAATCAATCAATCAATCTTAGAAATAGTACCTTTACAAATGTGTTGAACTTGTCACAAACAATTTTGGTAGTATTCAACATTTTATTAATTATTTTTCTCTAGATAAGGTTTTGTTGGGTGCTCATAAACCCTTATAAAAGAAATCGTTTGAGCGTACCAAAAGTACTTAGAAATGTGTACTCATCCACACCTTTAATGGAAATATATATTTATAGTCTGTTTTCATTTCATCTCAACATATTTGGAACATTGGAAAACCAAATATTTTTAGGAGCATATATTCAAACCAATATATCTTTTCTTGCAATAGTTCACAAATATGAAAGGTCATATAAAACCAGATGAAAATTTATTTTATATTGAATTGTATAGTATTTTTTTCTATTTTGTATTATACTTAGAAAAATGTAAGGTGACCACATATTTTAGTTATACATTTTTTTGATAGCATTTTATGAGAGCTATTTTTTATTCTTTATTTCAAAATTCTGGCATTTAGTTTTCTTTCTATTCACAAAATAATGCTTTTTCCATGTTTAATGCATTCAAAATGTGTCAATTTTTCACAACCTTTATCTTGAAAACAAGCAGGATGATCTATAATTTTTAGTTTATTTTTGGAAATAGCCAGATCTCATCATCTAAATTATATTTTGTCAAAGTTTATAAAAAACTTGTCTTTTTTTGCTTAGAGCCCCATAATACCATATAGATGCCCTTTGATGCCTCAACATTACCCCATTATGAGGCCTTTTGATGCCTCAATGTGGTACCTCAGTGCAGGAAATGTTTTTGACTTGTCCCTACTGGTTGTGCTGTTACAGAAATTACTTGTCCATGACAAGTAGTTGGAATGTATTTGCCTGTCCGGGAGATTTTGAGACACCCCAGACAATTTAGGCATGGTATTTCCATATCCTTGATGATGTTTTATACACTTTACAAATATTTTAATGAAATTTCAGTGTTATATTCAGTAAAAAATTTTCAAAAAGACCATCCACTTCACCATTGTACAATCTGTCAGTAAACACCCTAATACAAAATGTATCTATAAAAATAAGAAGATGATTTCCAATAAGACAACTCTCCACCAGAGAACAAATGGCGTAGAATTTAGCATCTACAGGTCACCATACGGCCTTCACCAATGAGAAAAACCAATACAGCAAGCTATAAAAGGCCCCGAAATGACTAATGTAAATTTTTAAACAATTCAAACCAGAAAACTGAAGGTTTGATTTATATTAACTACTTTGATAAGAGCTTTTCTTTAAAAAGCAGACAAACATTTTGATAATTCCAAACTTCTAATTTAAGTATACATATAAATGTACTATCATAATTACAAGTCATTGATATACCTGAAATGGAGCATTCTCAATTTGGTTTGAAGGGGTCTATTATTGTAAATTGGACGAATGTTGGCAATTGAAAAATTTCATTTTAAGCTTCAGGTGAAAACCCAAGTTATTTCCCTTTGCATTAAGAAAAATATATTTAAAATTTCCTTGATATGAAAATACCTGTTCTTTACATCACTGGGTTCATAATAAAATATTTTCTCATATAGATGGTTCACTTCATTGTGGAGGGATCCAGTAGGGATTGTTTCCTAATTTTTGTAGATTCAAACATTTAACCTATATTATATAATTTAGTTTTGTAGGTGCAGTAAATACTTGCAACTGACCCCAAACAGGGTGTCACACCCAACTAAAGCATCTTCTGTGTCATCACCTTACAGCAATCATGACCCTATGTTGTGGGACCCAACATTCCCATTTACACCAAGAAATAATGGAAACATTAATTTACCAAATGGATCATGAAAGTTTGTAGATTTTTTATCATAATACATTTGACCATGTATTAAGTAGAACTAAACAAACTGTATTCAGGTTATTTAAGTTTCAGTTGAATTGATTTGACCTGTGTGCCATGAAAATAGACAGAAATTCTTTAAAATATTTACAAAAATAGTCACTCTACATTTGAATCCTAATGTATGTGTGGTCATGACCCAGCAGTGAACCTTTACATGTTCGGAACTGTGACTGTGTTCTTAAGAGAGTCAATATCAGTCACCTGTAATTGCAAAAATAATAAAGTTCTTCAATCCGTTCCAAATTAGGTTAATTGTATTGAAACAAGAATATATAATTTGGAGATGTATGTAAAGAGATTTCTTTGTTCTCCCAAGGACCTTTTAGCATCTTTGTATATATAAATGTGCTGCTATATTGCTTGAATATGATGCTATCTGAAATGATTTTCTTACAGATTGTTATGGATGTGATACTATAATTTCTAGAAACAAGATGTTATTTCAAAATTCCTTGTTTACAAGGAAGCTATACAAAATTTGTGGGAAGAACACATACATGTAGAAATTGACATATTTGACAAAAAAATTGCCATTTTACACATATATGTAGTTTTTGGCAAAATTAGATATAAGCCCTAGACAAATGCAAACAGATGTTTTACACACATTAATATCTTTGTATAAGACATCTTGTAGTGAAACAGCTTTGAGGGTAGGGCTGTGGCTCATATATCAAAAATAATTACAAGGTCTCACAATGAGACCATTATGAGAGTTTTGTAAAATAACATTAAAAATATTTAAAAAAAAAAAAAATTCAAACATATACATACTGATATCTGACAGATGTATTTTATGATAAAAATTTGAAGGATTTTATTAAGAAGATTGAAATACTTTTAAAATCCTTATTGACAAATGTTTGAATTTCAATTTGAAAGGGCCAAAATATAGCTTTTTCATGTTCGTTCTCCTTTCGGCAGGGAGATTGGAAATGGTCAGTCATCTTTATGGTCATTCAGGTGCATGTACCAAACATTCTGCTTATATCTCTTATAGACAATTTTTCTTACTGAATGAGATTTTTGCTTGTAATGTATTTTTAAATATTTTCATAGGGTCTTGAAGACAGCAGTGATGAAAACAGTGACTTCGAAAGTTTAGATGGACCTAACGTGAACTTGGATATTGATGGCAGCAGAAGCCTGGAGAATGAATGGCTACAGAGGTATAAAGATGTCCAGGCAAGCTTAGCCAAAGACTATGATCCTGATTATGATGACAATGTTCCTAGTCACTTAGATCTAAGATGTGAAACACAACATCATAAAGATGATTATCATAAAGATAGACACAGTCATGAATCTGAAGTTTCATTACCTCTGAATCAACAATCTGAATCTTCATGGCAAGATAGAAATAACTGTAATGATGGATGTAATATTCATTTTAATGCAAACTCGGTCAAGTGTTCTACTCAAACAGAGTATACAGATCATCATTATCATGAAAGTCAAACAAATTCAAATGATCCATCTTGTGAAAGACAGATCAAGCAAGGAAATAAAGGTTATTTTGATGATTCTGTGAAACATCATGAACTGTTGAAAGAAAAGAAAACTGATTTTGAAAGTTCTGTTGAGACAAATTTACAGAGGGAATGTACATCACATTTGGAAAATTTTATGGCAAAAGAAACCTTGCAGGAGCATACAACTGATTTTGATGATTCCAAGGAAAATTATTTCCAGCAGGAATGTACAACTGATTTTGAAAATTCTGAGGAAAGGGGTTTCCAGCAGCAGTGTACAACTAATTTTGAAAATTCTGAAGAAAGGGATTCCAAGCAAGAATGTACAACTGATTTGGGTGTTCCTGAGGGAAAAGATTCCCTTCAGGAATGTACCACTGATTTTGAAAAAAAGTCTGTTGAAAAAGATTCCCAACACCCAACTACTGATTTTAATGATTCTGTTGGAAAACCATATTGGTCAGAAAACAGAACTGAGTTGAATGAAAGCAATGCAAGGACTCCAGTTGGCAGTTGTGTTGAAGCAGATTCACAAGAAAGTAATGCATTCAAAAGAGAGATGACTTCTGGAAGTGAAACAAATTTAGGAGTTGGAGGAAGTGAAAAGGACATTCTAGCAAAGGAAAATACCAAACCATGTCTACCTAGTCACCAGATATATAGAAATCTCCATTTAGTAACTCTACGACCTGTCAGGGGTGTGAAAGTTAAGACCGAGAGAAAGTCTCTTTCACATAGCAAACAATGGAGTTCAAGATTCATTGATAGAGATAAACAACCAAATTTATATAGTGCAAAAGCAAATGTGAATGACTCTCCACTTGCTCTAGAGGTAATGAAGTTTACTGATAATTTCTTTTTCACATTGCTGTGTATCTAGATTATTAATTTCTACCACTTTCAGATTTAAAAAAAGGTCCAACCAACACACCCAGTAGACCTGTTGTACTAATAAGGAACTAAATATAACCTTTGACTTTGATTTCTCCAACTGACCTAATGACACATTTGAACAATGGATATATTTAGAAATATTCAACATATGAAATTTTTAAAATTTTCTGTGGCCACCAAGCAATATCTGATTTCATACAGAAAGTTAATTCAAAACACTTTGAGCATATTGTGTCATCGTGAAATAGGGGGTTAGAAAAGGAAAACAACATACATTTATTTGCCAAATTTTATCCTCACATGTACTCAAATTCTGAAACTGTTAGAGTTTTATTAATGCAAACCAACAGATGTAAATTTGTAGGAAAAAAATAAGATTTTATAAATGTTATAAAACAATTGTTTTTACCACAATCATGATCAGATGATGTAGAGTTTGGCAATTGGATAGAAAAGAAAAATCAATAATCAGAAATATCTGGTGATCTGGTGGTCAGTACATGTAATTAATTTGTGATCAATTATATATCAATTAAATATATTTGTCATATATTTTTGAGGTTTGTATTGTTTCCTGTTTCTATATATTTTTGTGTTACTTGCAAGATATTGTTCTTTTAAAGGTGATATGAAAGAAATCAATTATCATGAAAAAAAATTCAAGTTCAGATTACTTTACTCAACAGGCTAAATGCATCAATATTCTATTATCTGGATTATTTAAAGTACAAAATCTATTATTAGCATTGTTTAGCTTTCATAATTGATAATGGATCATCTGAGATAATGGTTACTACAAATGGTTACTACAAAATTCACAGCAGTCCATAGTCAGCTGAATGGCTGAATCTCTATGTATCAACTTTTCTACTTGGTGTTATCTTTCAGATTGATAGTTGCATTTTCATGTACAATGTTTTGCAGACACATTTTGACACATGACCACTACATTTATATGCATGTAAATAATATTGTGACCTGTATTATTTGCAAAAATTATGAAAATATTATGATTTAGCTCTTACTCAGAAATCCAGTTGATAAAGTTAAATGCAACGAATAAATCTAGTGCCAGTTTGGTATGTATTGACAATTCATCTATACTAGAACTAATGAAAATGTTTTTCTTTTATCATTGTTGTTTGAAAAGTTATTCATGAGTAAAATTTTATTTTATACTTTCAGTTTAATACAGGGGATACAGAAAACAGACCAACCAAGACAGATATGATCTCAGATGGATCCCGTCATAGAAATGCTGATAAAACATTTAAAAGGTTTCAACAATCCTCTGCATCTGTTTCCATGGATGCTGAAACTATGGGTGATAACTCAGAACAGAAAGGGCTTCCATACAGAGTTCATGCCACACAAAGGTGTTTGGATAATACAGAGTACCTTTACAGTAAACTGAGAGCTGTATATGGAGAATGTACAGACGAAGCTGTGAGAGAGGCTGTGGTACAGCTGAATACCAAATACAGTGGTTATATGTTGTATTTCTGTGATACTTTCCTGGACCCAGCCCTAGAACTCATCAAAACATTGAAAAAGGTGAGAGCAATGAAATGGAATATAACCAGATAGTATTATAAAAAAATAATGAGATGTGGTATGATTGACAATGAGACAACTATCCACCAAAGTTCAAATGAAATGGATGTGAGCAATTATAGGCAACCGTACAGCCTTCAACAATGAGAAAAACCCATACCATATAGTTGACTATAAAAGGACCTGACATGAAAAATATGAAACATTTCAAGTGAGAAAACTAACAGCCTAATTTTTAACAAAACAATTTACGACAAACAAATATGACGGAAATGAACCAACGACAACCACTGAACTATGGCTCCTGACTTGGGACAGGCACATGAAGACTGTAGCATAGGATAAGAATCCAACCTTGTTTTTTTCTGTAAATGTGTGTCAAGCCAAGTAAGTGCTATAATCCTGTATAAGCAGATCATATCCTTAATTCAGTTTTATATGTATGTTATTTAAATCAGAGTTAATGGCTTTTAAAAGTTTTAAGAAACTTACTTAATACTGGCTATGCCTGATGGCACATCATTTGAGAAACTTAATGATGATTAATGTCAAAATATGAATAATATTAAAGAGCATCAGTTTTCTGCTATATAGTTAGATTTGTTTTATTTGAAATAGTCTCATTTTTAGTAAACAGAGGAGATTTCTATGGCTAAAATTAAAAAAACAATTTTATTCACAGAATTAAGATGATAATCATGATAATTAGTTTATGCAAAATCATGGTTTTGAACTATCACATGATTATTTGAGATGCAGATTAGAGGAAAAAAGAACTGAAGACCTTAATAATTATTCTTTAAAATTGTTTCATGGTGTCTTAGGTCAGGGTCTTTTTGTCCATTAAATGGGAGTATGTTATTTATCTATATCTTGTAAATTGTCTTCCTGTTGTCTTTATCTACCAAATATAGTCATAAAGTGATATTTCATGCAATGTCGATTTCATGTCATGTTAATTTTCTTCACAATTTGGGGTAAACCTCATCCTTCCAAAGTTTCTAAGCCTTAAACAAAATAATTTGATATTTTTCTGACATTGATCTAATATTGTATATATATCCCTGCATTTTGAATGAAATCAGTAATTGGGATATAGCTACAGAAGTTCAAATAAATTTTAATTGGATGTTTTAGTCTCGCCTTGCCAGAGTGAAAAAATGAGACATATGTATGCTGTTTCTGGTGTTGGCAGCGGTGGTGTCAACAATTTAATGTATTAGTTTGTGATTAGGTCTAGTTTATGATGAACCACAAGTGGTAGGTCAATGATATTTGGTATGCAGTTGTATTAGCACTGGCACATCTCATTTCAATGGAGATTATTTGGCCCTGCCCCCTCAGTCATGGTCTAGTAACTGAAACTTTTGTTTAATTTACATGTAATAGTTTGTGATTAGGTCAGTTTATGGGGAACCACAAGTGGTAGGTCAATGATATTTGGTATGCAGTTGTATTAGCATTGGCACATCTCATTTCCATGGAGATTATTTGGCCCTGCCCCCTGAGTCATGGTCTAGTGACTGAAACTTTTGTTTAATTTACATGTAATAGTTTGTGATAAGGTCAGTTTATGGGGAACCACAAGTGGTAGGTCAATGATATTTGGTATGCAGTTGTATTAGCATCGGCACATCTCATTTCCATGGAGATTATTTGGCCCTGCCCCCTGAGTCATGGTCTAGTGACTGAAACGTTTGTTTAATTTACATGTAATAGTTTGTGATTAGGTCAGTTTATGGGGAACCACTAGTGGAAGATCAATGATATTTGGTATGCAGTTGTATTAGCATTGGCACATCTCATTTCCATGGAGATTGTTTGGCCTTGCACTTTCAGACATGGTTCGATGACTTTGAATATTTTGCATAACTTACATGTTAAAGTATTGCTATTTAAATTTCAACATTTACATTTTACTATCAAAATAACAAAAAGGCGAGACATATCTCTGTATCAACAGTTTATCTATTTATATTAACACTATTTTGTCGATTAATGTCACTGAATATCTTGCATTTTTCATGCTTAATTGTAAAACGATTTTATATTTACATGAAAGACAACCCTCCTAAAAATTAGAAAGCCTGAGTTTTGTAGTATCCATAATATGATGATAATTCTCTTAGAGGTATATAATAGAACTGTTCCTTATATGTGAAGATAAGTAATGATATGGATGAATGTATGCCCAGCACAAAATAAAATGCATATCCAGGACGAGAGCATGTTTTAAAATGTGTTATGAATATGAATTCTGATTTGTACCAGACCGACACACTGAGCTGAGATTTAAATGTGCTAGGTCACAAAGTACATGTGTATTAGTCTGCAAATAGACATGCCACATTAGCTGGACACATTATTCTGACTCCAATTTTAAACCTAAATGAAAATGAACAAATTGCCTTGCACATGATGTGGATAGCCACAGTTTTAAGTGACAGCATTTCTAGATCTATTAAATCCTGTATTTACAATTTCTATCATGGTGAAAATATAACTCACACTCATTGAGTGAGAAAAAAACTACCATCTGAATTGACCAAAGCTTATTAAATGCAAATTTTAAATAATATACTCAGTTATTGTGAACCAGTTGTAAATGTCCATTATATGTTTTCTAATCAGTATGACTAGCTGTATATGCCCACCTGCGATCAAAGTTGTAATGATCCGTAACATAATTATACCTTGATAAGTATATTAAGGTGTAAATCCTGTAGACTACCCAGTAATAAAAAAAATTATCTTTTTGGGTGAACAGCTATTGTAAAAGGTATGTACATACATGACATATATATTATTAAAAATTTATGAATGAGAAAATATAATGTTTTCCGATTTCTAAACACTAGCTATAAAGTATTAAAACAAACGAAAAAAATATATCAATATTTGGCTGTATATTGAATTAAATATTTTTTAAAGAAGCATTAATTGGAAACTTAGTTTCAGAATCTTGATGCATTTATATTTTTTCTTAATCTTTTCTGCAAAAATTTTCATCATACCATGGCCACTGGTTAAAGTTATAACCGTAGTACCAATATGTGCACAATAGAAATTTTCATTATTTATTTCTTCTGTTTGTTAATAAATGAAGGTAAAGAAATGTTTCCTCTTATTCAGTTCATTTAAGACCTAATAACTTAGAAATGTCACAATTCTTGGATTATATTTTAACAAAAAAAAAATAAGATAAGTCCATTCCTATTGCAGATAAATTTTTGAATGCATGACTTAATGATATAAGATTTTACAGTAATATGTATTCCTTTGAAGTTGTCAGTATCAAAGGAATCACTTTGTAAAGATATGTAGGTATGTAATAGGCTTATAGATATCTGTATTAGGTAATCTGTATACATGTGATAGGGTTGTTTTTTTATTTACTATTGTATTTACCCGGTAAGAGTGAATTCAATCATGTTCTTTTGTTTTAGTACCAGGGTGTGTACTATAATTGTTTTAACTAGTATTTCAGTTAGAAACAGAATTTGAAAAAAATCTTTTGTTTGCCAAAGCCGAACTGACAAAAATATTCATAAAAAAAATGAAAGATAGTTTTATGTTTAAGCTTAGCATTGTCTGCATTGTTACAAAACAGGTCCAAAGTTTTCCTTTTTATTTTCATGTATATAAACCTTAAGATATTTAAGTTTTAGAATTTGAAACATGAAGGATTGATTATTTGGAATTTTTATCTAAAATATTTTAAATTTATTTTTGATTAGATATAGTTAAGGTATAAGTAAACAATTGTTTAAGCCTAATGTAAAGTAAAAACTTGAAATTTACAACTTGAATGAGGACTGTTTTGAATGTTATCTACGGAATCAAACACCCCTATTCATTATTACAATAACAAACTTAGCTCTATGTTGGATTCAGTGTTCAAAGTATTGCCAACTTAAATCTTGACTCAAAGGAAAGGAAAAAAAAAGAAATCACACTGATTAACTCCCCTTGTATAGTTGTTTTATGTGCAGCTTATCTCCCCTTATTTAAAAATAAACAGGCTGTGAATATAGAATTGCTCCAAATATTGCATGGTAGAAATGTTATGCCAATGGACAAAACAAAAGTTTCTTGAATACACTTTGAGCATTAAAAATAGTTAAAAAAGGAAGTGCAATTGCATGTTGATATCAAAGTAAAGTATATATACCACCCATTGGTGGTCTTCGGCTGTTGTCTGCTCTTTGGTCGGGTTGTTGTCTCTTTGACATATTCCCCATTTCCATTCTCAATTTTATTTAAGTCTTTATAAACATTTTAAACCTATGGATCAGTGCAGCTATGCTCTAAATGATATTACCGGTACTTTCAATTTGTTCTATTGTGGAAGGTTGCTGAACATAAATAATATTCAAGTTGTGAATTTGTTAAAAAGAGATGCCCTTGTTTACTTATCTCAATTGTGATTTAAATGTTGCCTAAATGTATGCCATTTGTATCTAGCATAAATCCATTCGTTGTTCAGGAAGAATTTATAAATGCAGTAATCTGTTTCATTTGTATAATGGTATAGACCTCTGCTGCCAATATACATATTTTCTAATTTTAATTTGTTATTTGTATATATTTACAAATACTTTAAAAAAGATCTGAAGATAATAAATATCTTATTATCAATAGTCGTACTAAATGTTTAAGTGCAGTTCTGCTGTTTTTTTTTAGTTTGTTTGTTACAATCTCTTTATTTTGTATTAAACTAAAGGATTCCCTGTCTGATTATAGACTGATATATCTATTTGGGTGGTATTATCACATTATCCTGTATATAATTGTAACATTTTATCTAATTGCTCAAAACTATTTGAAAAGCTTTAAAAGGTTAATATATGCATTTTATTAGGATGTAAATTTTTTGAGGTTTATGTATTTTGACAAATAATTAAGTAGTATTTGTAGCATTACTTATAGGGTTACTAATTCTAAAGGAAAATGACCTTATGAATGTATCATGACTTTGTTATTCATGTTTGTAGTTTTACTTATAAGTTACTTCTTACTAAACTTTGCTTGTTCACACAGACAAATTTATACTTTTCATTCTGAAATTATTTGGAAATTTTCAATATTGCAAACTCGTGATTGAATAAATGTAGTGTTTATGTGTTCACTTTATTAATATGAGAGTATTAATACAGGGAATCTTGTTCTTGTTGCATGAATCATACAGTGGCTGTTCAGGGTCTAGTCTTGCTAATAACCATGTGAAAGCACCCTAAGCATTATGACCCTTGCTTCTAACCATGTGATAGTATCCTAAGAATTATGACCCTTGCTTCTAACCATGTGAAAGCATCCTAATAATTATGAGCCCCTTGCTTCTAACCATGTGATAGCACCCTAAGAATCATGACCCTTGCTTCTAACCATGTGATAGCATCCTAAGAATTATGACCCTTGCCTCTAACCATGTGATAGCACCCTAATAATTATGACCCTTGCTTCTAACCGTGTGAATGCACCCTAAGAACTTTGACCCTGGCTTCTAACCATGTGATAGTACCTTAAGAATTATGACCCTTGCTTCTAACCATGTGATAGTACCCTAAGAATAATGACCCTTGCTTCTCACCATGTGATAGCACCCTAAGAATTATGACCCTTGCTTCTAACCATGTGATAGCACCCTAAGAATAATGACCCTTGCTTCTAACCATGTGATAGCATTCTAAGAATTATGACCCTTGCTTCTAACCATGTAATAGCATCCTAAGAATTATGACCCTTGCTTCCAACCAGGTGATAGCACCCTAAGAATTATGACCCTTGTTTAGTTGTTGGAATTTTAGTGTGACTGTTCCCATGCCAAACAAAATCTGCATGCTATATGCTATAGTATTAGTGTTTTCCAGTAGCACAGAAAGCTATAAAATTCAACAACATGTTTTATGGATACAACTAGTTGGTAAACTCATTGAAACCAAAGTTAAAAGTACAAATTAAAGTTGACACAATACATTTACATATTGTGCAAAATCATGACAGAGTGGTTTAACTTAATGTCCTAGTTGCATAAATTGAGGTTCGATATTGTACTTTGTCAAATATACACTCATACCTGATTCATGTAAATGACGGAAGCCATTTATAGAGTCCTTCAACATGGCAAAGAGAAAAAGACTTTTTCTTATCTTTCTAACAATTTTTCTGCCACACTAAGTTGAAAATTAGTTTAGATTTACCATATAGATACTTTTGAAAATGTATTTTTCTGTTTTGGTATTGAATAGATTTAAAGTGTATTATTTGGTGTTAATTTTCACAATTTTTTAATTTTGCTTTATCACTTCTCACAGAAACATTGTAAGAAAATAGTTCTATATAAGATCATTTATCAAAAGAAATTTACATTTTATGGTATATATTTGTAAACATAATATTTCTTCTGATCTAAATCAGTGTATATTACTCAAGTGAAAAAGCAATATGGAGACATGAATAATCATATTTCACTTGTATTAAAAAGCAATTAAGATTGACCATTAAATAACAAGGAAATAAGACAAAAGAACACACCCATGAAATTTAAGTAAGACCTTTTGTTTATTCACCCCATTAGCAGATTTTACCTTTCACATGAATGAAAGTCAATATTATTGTTTTCATATGATCAGTGGTGTCATCGTTTTGTGTTTCAATAAATGATATCTTCTTGAATAAAAATTTTGTTTTTGAAATCGTGAAATTAGGTATCACACTTGGTATGTTAAGTTTTCTGATTGACATATTAGATAAATATATGATACATTTATATCCACAGACAACATGGTGATCGTATTACAAGGGTAGGGTCCTATACCAAAACTAGTTATCTGTGTATTACAAGGGTAGGGTCTTATACCAAAAGGTAATTGTCTGTAATGGATTGGAAAATTGGTTCCATAACCTCACTGTTACAGGTGATTTACCATAGATTTAAACCTTGTCAGAAATTTGTCACATGTGTTCTACACTTTAATTTATTGCAAATATCTGAGAGGTTTTTAGAAGTTCTATGTGTGTATCTGTATTCAGCTTAAATTTTATTGTCTCGCCTTGACGGAGTCAAAAAGCGAGACATAGGTATGCTGTTTCGGCGGCGGCGTCGTCAACAATGTATTAGTTTGTGATTAAGTCTAATTCATGGTGAACCACTAGTGGTAGGTCAATGATATTTGGTCTGCAGTTGTATTAGCATTGGCGCATCTCATTACCATAAAGATTATTTGGCCCCGCCCCCTCAGTCAAGGTCTATTGACTTTGAAACTTTTCATAGTTTACATGTATTAATTTGTGATTAGGTCAATTTATGGGGAACCACTAGTGGTAGGTCAATGATATTTGGTATGCAGTTGTATAAGCATTGGCATATCTCATTTCCATGGAGATTATTTGGCTCTGCCCCCTTAGTCATGGTCTATAGACTGAAAATTTTGGTAAGTTGTCATGTATTAGTTTGTGATTGGGTCAGTTCAAGGGGAACCATTAGTGGTAGGCCAATGTGGTGTTCAGTTGTATAAGCATTAGCACATCTCATTTCCATGGAGAATATTTGGCCCCGCCCCCTAAGTCATGGTCTATTTACTTTGAAACTTTTGCGTAGTTTACATGTATTAGTTTGTGATTAGATCAGTTGAAGATGAACTAATGTTAAGTCAATGATATTTGGTATGCAAATTTATTGGCATTTGCAAGTATCGTTTCCATGGAGATTATATAGCCCCACCCCTGATCATGGTTCATTGACTTTGAAACTTTTACATAGTTTACAAGTTAATGTTTGTGTTTAGGTTTGTTTAAAGGGAACGACTTATAATAAGTCAATGGTATTTGGTATGTAGTTGTATTAGCATTGGCACATCTCATTTCATGGAGTTGTTTAGCCATGTAACTTCAGTCATGGTTCATTGACTTTGAGTATTTGCATAACTTACATGTTAAAGTATTGCTATTTTAATTTCAACATTTGCATTATCAAAATTACAAAAAGGCGAGACATATCACTGTGATAACAGTTTATTTGACAAAGTTATTCTGTATTCAGCTTATATTTTACACGACAAAGTTATAAAAATTTATAAACAAAAGTGGTCCCTTTTTGCTTTAGCCTTCTGCTTGTTTACAAAAGTGCCAATGACACATATATTAAAAAAAAATACATGTTATAATTTTTTCTTGAATAAGTTTAACTTCTTCTTATCAAGAGATGTGACAACTTGTGACTTCTAAATAGTAACAACAAAATGTAAGAATGAATGTGTCAGTTACACTTTCTTCAAAAAATTGGTTCTATAGTTAACTTGAAGAGCATAATTATAAATTCTCCTTTTATATTTGAAGATAAGCATGTTTGAAATACTTGTATTACATAGAAAATGACTATACACTACACAGATTTCCTCAAGATGTCTTTACGAATAATAATTTGGGGTTGTTTAGGAATTACCTTGTCCCTCCGTCAGTCTGTCCATGCATCCTGCATTGGTTCAGGCTCATAACTTTTGTTCTGTCGAACTTGGGTCAGGTCATTAGGACCTTTGACCCTATGATAGTAAAACATTGTCTGATATGTGTACGGTGCATAACTTTTGTAGTATTGTAACAATTAAGTTGACAAAACTTTATATGCAGAGCATCATAGGATCAGGATGTGTGGAATACCAACATCAGGTCACTCTGACTTTGTACCTTGACCCCTACGCTGAAAACCAAAAAACTCAAATTCCATTGTCTCAATACTAAATTTCACAGCAGCAAATAAATTGCATGCACAGGGAGTAATAGTTTCTCTCTGCAGACAGCTCTTGCTGTTTTTATTCTTGGAGGGTTGCTGTCTCATTGACATATATACCCCACATCTCCTTTTATTTATTCACAAGATTATACAAATCTCCATTACAGAAATCCTATATTCAGATATCAGAATTGTAAGAAGAGATATTTTGGTCACATTCTGATTAATTGTCATTAAAAAATACTAAAGATCAATCAGGAACTTGTCAATACATATTAAACAATGATCATTTATTTTACCTAATTACCTGTACACAGGTGTAATATTATCTGATTACATTGTCATTTATGTCACCTTGATAATTTTGTGATGCTTCTGAGTCCCACTAGTCAGATGATATATTGTTAGAAAATAGTCCAGAAAATCATGTATTTTCACACTATAGCTGACATTCTCTTACACCATAAATCATTTAGCTGACTGGTTCTTAATTTTATGGGAAAAGTTTTTCTTTTTTCACTATTGAGTCTGAATTACAAGTTCTTTATGCAAGCTAATATCAAAGTAAGGCATTAGAATGACTTTCTTTTGTTCAGAATAAAAATGGATTTTATAAATGTGTGAGTCACCTACAATAAATGCAGATTGTTATACATATAGTAGATAATATGCTAATCTGACCACATCTTTAATATCAGAACTTTTCATCTTGTATATATCATTTGTCCTTGACCTCATGGTTCTGATTTAAAGTTTCATAATACATGTAATAAGTCAGTTGTTATGAGCTTGGAGCACCAGCTAGATGAACAATATTCAACACATTTCAGTGTGCCCACTGTTCTGAATAGATAAGTTACCCAGTGGAAAAAGTTTCCAGTACATGGACCAGATAAAAAAGGATTGACCATCAAACTGTAAATCAGATAGTCCAACCCATTAGGAACTTTAAACAATTTCAGAGAAAGTTGTTAAATTTAACATAGTTGAAAATGAAATTAATTTCATACCCAATCAAATTTTAAGTTTTCAAACTCTTTTTCTGGGATGTTAGCAATGTGAAGCTGAATAAATTACCAGGTTCTAGTGGAAATTTTAAAGAGGAGGATAACTCCATAACCAATTAAAGGGATTATTTCGTATTTGTGGATAAACATCATGGGAGCACACATTAAGTCTAACACAGTTGGTATAAATAAATCACTAACAAAAGTGTTATGACATTTAGTCTCAAACATTATGACTAAAATATTTGTATTAAGTGATGGTATTATCTATTGTAGTAATACACACTATCCTTAGAAACTGTCTATGAACACTGAACAGATTCACAGTTTGGTATTGTCACCTTGATAATGTTCAATTGTATAAATACCACTGAGAAGTATAGCACTGTAACTGTTACAAATATTTATCTTCCTTTTATGGATTAAAAAAAGTTTAAATCTTGTCATGTTTAGTAAGAGATCATTTGTTAGTCCCCATCATGGGACATTTTCTATTTGATGCAAAGATGGCCCATGGCTACTACTCATCTTTACCCTGCCATGCTGAATTTGTCTGAAACTTAAGTTGAATACAGATCCTGGATTTTAATTGAAGGATGCAAGATTGAAAAAGTTGAGATTATTTATGTAAAATAAATTGACTTTGTAAAGTTAATTATGCAGCTTTTTATTGTTTAGTCACATACAAAGTATTAAATAAATTATATCTGTTCAAAATTTGTAATATAAATGTACAAAATTTCTTTTAAAAATAAGGAGATGTTGTATGATTACAAATGAAACAACCATACATTTAAGTCAAAATAATACGTCTGTAAGAAACAATAGGTCACCATACATTTAGAACTTAATTTTATTCTTTAATCATATTTAAATGAATTTTGTATCTTATTTTATGATTCAGAAAGAGAGCTACACAACACAGTATGTTTAAAATAGTCAACTCAATTTATGATTCTTAGATTTCATATTTATATATATTTTTAAGATAATAGTGTAAACAAATTGACATTTTAAGATTTATCACTTGATAATAAACATGTGACAATCTTGATGACCAGTATACCTGTTTAAAATGGCCTACCTGGACACAAAAAAAACACAGGTGAAATTTAAACCCTGGGACTTAGAAAATTTTGTATAGAATCAGAATGCACAGCAAATATGATTAACAGATAAAAACTTGTCAATGTTTTTAGTATGAGACATAACATCTTTTATTATTGTGAGGAGTTTACGATCTCATCGACACAATCGTTTAAGTTTTTGTCACCTGTGTAGTGGATGGTTTGAACTGGTTATATTTTGCATAGGTTTATAGAATAAAGGTAGGAGACTTTTTTTTTTTACTTTTTACGAAATATACAAGATAATAATTTTTTTGAAGAATGAATTGTTCAGCAGTTTATGTAATATTGAATGTTTCAGATAGCATTCAAATGACAAAATTAGAACAGCTCAAATATTCTCTAAAGATAATTATGCAAAATTGTCAGTTGAAGGAGAAAATCTTCCATTGGTCAAATGAAAAGATAGGGAAAAACTTTAAAACTGCATCTTTAAATTAAAAAATCTGATAAAAAAAACCTGTTGATGACTTTAAAAGGCAAAAAAGAATATGGCCTGCTTCAAGCATTTCTGATGGGTATTTATAGGGGTAGAGAATTTAATTTTTACAGAATATGATAATGTAGACAGAAAAGGGGGGTTGTGTCTGTACCCCTGGTTACAGGTTGAAGAATGATGGGAACTGATTTTGTTTAATGACATGTGCAATGGTTTCATCAATGAAAATTTAAATAGGAGCATTCAATTGATACCATTAAAAAAATTATCATAAGAATTAAAAATCGTTTGATATTATTCATTTATTCAACAGTTATTGAACGTATAGTTGAATATCATTTAGGCAAAAAATTGAAGCGACAAAAAGGAAATGGCCTTTTGTTGTTTTGTATAAAATCACACAGCTTGACTTTGTTTAAAATATTTTGACAAATGTAAGATGATTTGGAATGAAAGGTGATATTAATTTTTGTAACAGCAAGAACCTTCAAGGAAGCTGTGGGTTGATTTCTGTCAGAAACTAATAAGTAACAAGTGTTTTATGTACAAAAATGAGAAAAAAAGATGAATAAAGATATTAAAAATTTGGATAATTTTATTAAACAAACATGGATGGAGAAATGTCTCATTGGCACTCGAACCACATCTTCTTATTAATATAAAAATGCAGACCATAAAATTTGGTATGTATGACACAGATTATGAGATGCTTGTGTTTTTATTTGGCCTTGAAAGCAATATGAGCATCTATTGTTACCATTTGAAACCGATTGTACAATGTGCACAAAAGTAGGCTGTTGGAAAGAAAATCTCAAATTATGCTCTCAAGATTTGAGGACTTCAAATTGAGTTGTTGCTTGTTAAAGCACTCTTGACAGGGCTGAACATTTATCAGTAAAAAGATTTTTGAGGTTATCAAATCATAGACTGATGTTGATAAATATTAAAGCTGGCTCCTGATATTTAAAAGTAAAATTTTTGAAACTGTGCTAAGTCAAAATTATATATTTGATATCTTTACTCATCATTCATATAAGCACAAAAAGTGTCATGATTCTTTCCTGTAATATTATCTTTAACTTATTGGAATAATGCTATTAATTCTCCAGATATATTGGAATAATGCTATTAATTCTCCAGATATATTGGAATAATGCTATGAACTCTGCAGATTTAAGTTTCTTACTAAACAATTTATTTATTTATAAAGTCTAAGAATACATAAGAAAATTGGTCAGTTTTAGTACACAATTACAATATTTAAGTTGGTAGGAGTGTAACCCTAATACCACCGCCTTTAACCTTTTCTATTGTATGACAGGTCACATGATAGCAAACCTTTTCTTTCTAATAACCAGATTGATGTATTAACTTATTGTGAAAATATTTCAATCTTGCATGATTTAAAAGATAGGGGTATTTGGGTTACCACCAATGGTACAGAAAATTTTAGAATTTAAAGTGAATAATTAATGGTATGTCAATTTTTTGAAATTTTAAAGTGTAATTGTAACTTTACAGAATCAACTCATGGAAAGGTAATTGTTTAACAAACATTTATATTGCTGTTGTTTTTTAGTCAATAAGAGAAGACTAACTATAATAATGAAAGATATTTCATCACAGAGGCAATCATTTTATTCCCAAAATTGCTGTTTCCAAACCTCAGTTTTGATTTTGCTAATTTAGGAAAGTAAGTCAGTGAATTTGTATGTTATCTTTAAAATTCTATAGAAAATGATAAAAGGGGAAACAATATGGGAAATGATGAAAAATATCTTGGATGCATTTTGTTAATGCTGTAATTTTGTAACTCTTGCATAATGTACCTAGTGTCAGCTCATGCCTAATGTGTGGGTGTTGTCAGTTCAAGTCTAATGTGTGGGTGTTGTCAGTTCAAGTCTAATTTGTGTGTGTTGTCAGTTTAAGCCTACTGTGTGGGTGTTGTCAGCTCATGCCTAATGTGTGGGTGTTGTCAGTTCATGTCTAATGTGTGGGTGTTGTCAGTTCATACCTAATGTGTGGGTGTTGTCAGTTCATGTCTAATGTGTGGGTGTTGTCAGTTCATACCTAATGTGTGTGTGTTGTCAGTTCATGCCTAATATGTGTGTCTTGTCAGTTCATGCCTAATGGGAGTTGTCAATTCATGCCTAATGTGTGTTTGTTGTTAGTTCATGCCTAATGTGTGTGTGTGTTGTCAGTTCATGCCTAATGTGTGTGGGTGTTGTCAGTTCATACCTAATGTGTGGGAGTTGTCAGTTCATACCTAATGTGTGGGTGTTGTCAGTTCATATCTAATGTGTGTGTCTTGTCAGTTCATGCCTAATGGGAGTTGTCAATTCATGCCTAATGTGTGTTTGTTGTTAGTTCATGCCTAATGTGTGTGTGTTGTCAGTTCATGCCTAATGTGTGTATGTTGTTTGTTCATGCCTAATGTGTGGGAGTTGTCAGTTCATGTCTAATGTGTGGGAGTTGTCAGTTCAGGCCTAATGTGTGTGTGTTGTTAGTTCATGCCTAATGTGTGGGAATTGTCAGTTCATGTGTAAAGTGTGGGTGTTGTCAGTTCATGCCTAATGTGTGGGAGTTGTCAGTTCATACCTAATGTGTGGGTGTTGTCAGTTCATGCCTAATGTGTGGGAGTTGTCTGTTCATGCCTAATGTGTGGGTGTTGTCAGTTCATGCCTAATGTGTATGAGTGGCAGTTCATGCCTAATATGTGTGTGTTGTTTGTTCATGCCTAATGTGTGGGAGTTGTCAGTTCATGTCTAATGTGTGGGAGTTGTCAGTTCATGCCTAATGTGTGGGAGTTGTCAGTTCATGTCTAATTTATGGGAGTTGTCAGTTCATGCCTAATGTGTGGGAGTTGTCAGTTCATGCCTAATGTGTATGAGTGGCAGTTCATGCCTAATATGTGTGTGTTGTTTGTTCATGCCTAATGTGTGGGAGTTGTCAGTTCATGTCTAATGTGTGGGAGTTGTCAGTTCATGCCTAATGTGTGGGAGTTGT
This sequence comes from Mytilus coruscus, assembly GCA_017311375.1. Taxonomy (NCBI): domain Eukaryota; kingdom Metazoa; phylum Mollusca; class Bivalvia; order Mytilida; family Mytilidae; genus Mytilus; species Mytilus coruscus. Next base: position 23,503,476 of record CM029600.1, read on the forward strand.
CAGTTCATGTCTAATATGGATATTTATTGAGGTAATATAAACTAATGATACAATATATACATTATCATTCTACACCAAGTCTTTACAATATACTGCTCCACTCATTTTTTGAGAATTTCTTGAAAATGTGTATTGATTTCTAAAAAACCTTCTTGCTGGACCAATGGACTTGGTACAAGCTTGGACTGTTGGGCCTGTGGTTAAAATTTAAAACTGTGCACCTGTTTGGTTTTGGTCTAATTTTTCTCATGAAAATCTTGGGAAATTTTGAAGATTTTTAACATTTATGAAGTTTAATAAGAAAGCAAAATCTGTACTCCAATAACAAGTTCAATCAAAAGTTATCTGTTTAAAGATCTATACCAGACAGATTGAAATGATGTTGATTTTGTAGAATAGAAATTTGTTGGATTTTGGCATAGGAAAATATTTGTATAAAATAGCCATTTGTTCATTTCATTTCATAACTGTATTGCATATTAATTGATCTTTGATAAGGTTGATATAGAAAAAGATATGTTCAAGTAAATAGTATTAATTCTTTGATCCGATTAAAGGTGAAATGCATGTTTGAACATTTACAGTTAGGGCATATTGTTAAAATGCTAATGAATTACAAAGCTGTTGATTACTATTATTAACCAACAAAGGTAAGAAGGATTGCTTTTATTTCAAATTAATTTGTTCAGTAATAGTTAAGGCTTTTAAACAACTGTAAATTTATGACTAAACAATTTTATATGTACGTATAATTCATATATGATTGTACTACCCATTCCAAACCTAAGATTTTGTTCAAAATAGATGAAAGTTCAGATTTCACAGGGTTGAATTACCGAAGAATGATTATTTACTTATATATAGTTGAGTTTACTTTAGATGAGTTTGATTGTAGAAGTAATTGAAATAAGAGCATCTCTGACCAGGCTCAGCTGCAAAAATAAATGTATCAGATTGAGGTTTCTGCTCTTGATGTTGTCAGTAATTGACCAATTGTCAAAAATAAACAGATTTTACCATTAGATCCATTGTATATAACATAAACAATCCGACTTGATGCAGTGGTAGAAAAAGGATGTAGGTCTAATGTTGTTTTAAGGAGTATATCCCTTTATGTATCTTATTGTATTCTTGTTTATTTTGTTATCAGTGTACATCTCTCCCCCTAGATGATTCTTGAGAGTTTTAAAATGATACAAGCCCTCAATTTAGAATATCATTTTGTTTTTTTGTAGGTATTCTCGTTGTAGTTGAATTAGGTGAATTTGTACCTTTAAAACAAAATCGGTTATCACGTCTTACTTTTAGTTCAACCTAGGTTCCATTCTAGACATTATTTAAATCAAATATAAAAACAAAACTAACATTGTCACTACAAATGACTAAACATGTATTAGAGTACTTTGGTTATTTTATACTGAGGTCATGATGATCAGAGCAGAGATTATAATTGTATTGTTTGAAAAAAAATGTAGTTTTGTTAATTAAAAGAAATAAAACCATTTGGATTAAAACTAAAGTGTGAAATTACAGAAAGAAAATGCAGTATTACCAGATACCATGACATGCATTAACGATGTTACATGTATAAAGTAAAGGATATAAGTACTTTCTAAGGAACTCTGTGTAGATTTAACATTCCATTTTAAGATCTAGTTGTGACATCAGAGTATACTTTTAACAGTCCGTTATAAACAATAAAACCCTTAATTGAAACCAGTTCCACATTTGAGTTTTTTTATTTTGATTTGGAATCTGAGGCTACAACGACTTCAATTATTGTGACCTATTGTTTAGTATTGGTTTAAACTTTGTATGGTATCAGCAGTCTGGTATAAATATATCATTAGATGTTATAAAAACTAGGATAAAAGATCAATATATTCAAAGCTGGTTTGCATCTATACAGAATTATAAAATTAGAATTTTGTTTTGAAGATTACGTAGATTATAATTATAATTCACATTTTTTCACAAAGCTACGTAGTGGAACTATGAAGTTAAATGTTGAGGTAGGGCGATATACAAATATACCAAGAGAAAACAGATTATGTACTTGCTGTAATATGAAAAGTGTTGAAGATGAGTACCATTTTACTTTTGTGTGTCCTGTGTATAGATTTATACGGCTTCAGTTTTACCAAACTATTACTGTTCGTGGCCAAATGTGACAAAACTTATGTATTTGTATCAAACAAAATCTAGATCTTTAGTTGGAAAATTATGCAATTATTTGAAATCTGCCTGGCAGATTAGATCACATCTAATAAGTTGACTATTTGTCAATAATTGTGATATCTTATAATATTGTTCTCTGTTGTTTATTGTGTGTCACAATGTAAATATGTTTGTGTTGCTATAGCATGTAACTACTGCTTTGCAAATAAAGAATTCATTCATTCATTCATTCAATTATAACTTTTAATTGGTATGATTCACGATTAAGAAGACAAATTTACTAATTGGTTTGCCGTTTGGGTTTATTTGCAGAATTTCCAAGAACCAGGATGTCTTAGCACTTTTCAGTGGCCAGTGTGTTGTCAAGGATCTATTATAATTCATCTGCAGGACACCAAACAACTGTTACCAGGGCAACAATATATTTACATCAGAAGGTCATCTGGAGGTCAAATACAGCTTGCTGTTAAATATTGTTCTTTACAAGGATTACATGATGTGATTTTAAGGAAAATAATGAAATTGCAAATGTTTTGAATATGGAATGGTCCAATCGATTTAAAATGAGGTCTGATGAAGATCTTGGAAAACTACTTCAAAGAACAATGGCATCTTTTGAAGATAGTATCCAAAGAATAAAACTAGAGGAAACTGCTGATTCATGCAAGGATTGTAAAAGGAATAGACAAATATCAGATGGAAAAAAAGTACTGTTAGCAGTCACTAATAGATCAAAGTTTTCAAACAGACCAGGTAAGACCATTTTATTGTTCTAGTCTACAGGGGTGATAAGGTCCATCAGATTTGATAAATTTAGCCTTTATGAAGACCTGGTGGGTTTTAAAATGGAGGCAGGGTATTTTAAGAAGGGATTGCCTCCTTGTCTAGTTTGACACAACATCAGCTGTAAGTAGGGATTGCTTGCCTGGCTAGTTAGACTCATTTATAGGAATACTTGATTTTAAGTTCAATGTAGTTGTTGCAAGAAGTTGACATTAACATTTTATGATCTTGGCCTTTATTTGACCTCAGTTGTTTTTCATTTTGGTCAGCATAAAGTTTTAACATTTACATCAGCAGAATATATTGCAAAGTGTTGATCATGTTGATATTTTCTAAGCTTTCTATGTTTATGAAGGGTAATTTTAACAGATGACAGACTCTCAGACAATATATGGTCAATTTTGTTGCTTTACAGGGTTGGGTTTCTGACTCATTGACGTGAATCCTTATCTTGTTTTATTGATAATTGAAAGCTTTACAATTTGAATAAAATTAAATTTAGAATCAAATTCATTGAGACAGCAACCCAACTACAAAAAGTGACTCAAGATAGATATCTAGAGATCACCATACTGTCTCATAAATGGATCAGCACCTTTTCGTGAAACTGCTATATATTTAACCTTTTGCCTGTGAAGACGCCCAATATTTTAACCATTTGTAAATGATTGATTAATTATAAAAATAAGGAGATGTGGTATAATTATCAATGAGACAACTCTCCATAAGATACCAATTGACGTGGATTTTAGTTAATAAAGGTCATCATACATTCTTCAACAATGAGCAAAAACCCATTCTGATTGTAAAGTGTTTTATGCCCCTGTTGGACAAATAGGCAATTGTAAAGCCAAGGCAATAAACATGAAATGGGTGATTAAAAAATGAAGATGAAATGAGAAAATGGGCGAGATGGAACATTATCAAGTCATAAACTCTATATATAACAGTATGCACATCAAAAAAGCTTCAGTGTTAGGCATAACTTTTTCCAATTTATCAAGAAAACACCTTCAGCAAATTTAGATCAGATGTTTTTATTTGTATTTAATACAATGGATTTAGAATTGAAAAATGAAACATATATATATTAAGAAATATGTTCCAAGGTTACAATACAATACAAACGATTCATAACACTTGTATTTGATAAAAGTTTAATGTATGGGAACGGAAAAAAGGTTACAATCAGATCAGCAATTTCTTGTTTCGACATAGATCAGTTCACTTGAATTATAACTACATTTTAATGTACAGTAGCAGAGTTCAAGGAAGTTTTCTTTCTTATTTTTACAATATTTTTGTTTAAAATAGATCAAGTAATTTAAAAGTACCTCACTGTAACTTACTTTCATATGTAGTTATTTGTGGTTCATAGAATATATATCCGTGTTTGAAATTAACCCGAGTGGATGTAGTTAGTCTTTGAATCATTTTTTCAAATAAATAATTAAGTTTTCTTCCCATTGCATGTGTCAGTAAATTAAATTTAGCTTAAGATGACTTCAAAAGTTGCTTGCCTACTTTGCAAAAAGTCAAAAGTGACTTGTCTGTTGGGCTATTTCCTTAGTACATCACAAAATTAGCTTTCCTACTTTACAAGCTGAAGTCAAAATTAACTTGCCTGCTTGGCTCTCAGGAGTCCTCTGCAGTCTACACCAAAATCTTCTCCAACTACTAGCCTGAAGACCAATATTTCAATATTTTTCTTATGTGTCTAAACAAAGTTTTGCAAATACTCACTAGTCTGAAAGAAAATTAACTAGTCAGGGGCATCATGGACTAACATGACAAATGGCCAATGGTTCAGACTATCTCTGTATCATTAAGAGTCAAATGCAGATTGCCTTCCTTTCGGCTGAAATCAAAATTTCATTCTTCACTTTGTCATCTGACATCTATACAAATTTGCCTACTTTGCCAGCTGACTTCAAAAGTGAATTACCTTCAAGAATTGCCTGGTGAGATCAGCAAAGATGAAATTGCCTACTTCCTTGAACTTTGATAACTGAAATCAAAATTTATTGTCTTTTAGACCAGTTGGTGTCAAAGGTATTTTGCCAACTTGGCAGGGTGAAGTAAAACTTACTTTGCCTGCATGGCCTGTTAATTTAAATTTCAATATAAATTTGAGCCTATGGGCAAGTAATTTCTGCTTTAGTTGACATAATTTCAAAGAAACTTATTTTATTTATTTGTATCCTTTTAATTTATAATTTATACAGATAATAATAGCAAAAGGGAATTGGACAACAAACAAATAGATATAGGAAGATGTGGTATGAGTGCCAATGAGACAACTCTCCATCCAAGTAACAATTTATAAAAGTAAACCTCTCCAATAACAAGATGGAACATAAAGACCTCAATTTGGCCTCAACTTCAGTGATGTGAATCTTTAAAAAGCCTGATGAATATTGTATTCCTAAAAGGCCTGTTGTCACTATCAAAGTTTTCTTCTTGGAATAGAATCTCATCCTATTTTTAGCTCACCTTTTCTCATCACTTGGCATCTGTCGTCCATTGTCGTCTGTTAACTTTTACAAAAATTTTCTCCACTGAAACTGCTGGGCCAAATTTAACCAAACTTGGCCATAATTATCATTGGGGTATCTAGTTTAAAAATGTGTCCCATGACCCCGCCTGCCAACCAAGATGGCCAACATGGCTAAAAATAGAACATAGGGGTAAAATACAAGTTTTGTCTATTATTTTGAAAACCGTAATAAATAGAGAAAATCTGACTGGAACAAAAAAGTTCAAAATGTTGAACTCTACCAATTGTGAATATACGTCAAAACTGTCAGACGACTTATAGGAGTTATTGACCTTAAATGACAAATTTTACTTTTTTTTCTTTTTTTTTTATATGCCCGTTTATGGGACATATTATGGTATACGGTTGTCTGTCCGTCTTTTGTCAACATGTCAGACAATAACTCAAAAGTGCTTGAACCAATCTGCATGAAACTTTGGTGAATTGTTTATATCTATTGACGTGAGGTCCCTTTCATTTTTTATAAATTTTAGATTTTAAGTTTCAGAGTTATGAGGTTTTATTCATTAAAAAAGGGGAATTTTCCAGTTTTCAGATAATAACTTAAAAAAAAATTTCACCAATTTGCAAGAAACTTTGGTAAATTCACCAATTTGCAAGAAACTTTGGTGAATTGTTTATATCTATTGACATGAGCTCCCTTTCGATTTTTATTAATTATTCTTAATTTTAGATTTTATGTTTCCGAGTTATTGGGTTTTATTCATTATAAAAGGGGGATTTTCCAGTTTTCGGACAACACCTCAAAAATGCTTGCATGAAAGTTTGGTGAATTGTTTATATCTATTGACATAAGCTCCCTTTCGATTTTTATAAATTTTAGATTTTACGTTTCCGAGTTATGGGATTTTATTCATAAAAAGGGTGTGATTTTCCAGTTTTCGGACAATATCTTTAATGTGCTTTGAGCAGTTTTCATGAAACTTTGTTGACTGGTTTATATCTATTAAGCTAACCTCCCTTTAGTTTTTCATACATTTCTGAAATGACATTAAGAAGTTATTGAACTTTATTCTTTAAAAAAGCGACGGGCGTATCATGCGCTCATGGCGCAGCTGTTTATTGCCTATTATCTTGAAAACTATAATAGATAGAGAGAAATTTTTATTTGCAAAAATGATCAGCAAGACAAGTTCTACAAATAAGTTCAATGGTCAAAATTGTCAGTCGACTCTTTATTAGAGTTATTGCCCTTTGATGAGGATTACCAATTTTTTGCTTTTTTGCCTTATATCTTAAAAGTTATAATAGATAGATAGAAACTTAAATAAGCAAAAATTATCAGCAAGACAAAATGTACAATTAAGACAATTATGGAGTCAAATTTTGCCGATATAGTTAGTAGACTGTCACTCTTTATAGGAGTGATTACCCTAAAATGAGGATTTTTTTTACCCTCTTTTGTGTTTTGAGCAAAAACTAAAGAAGATAGAGAGAAACTAAACAGATTAAATGATCAGCAATACAAGATCAACAAAACAGATTTTTGTCATCAATTCTATTCTTGTCTACAATGTTAGAGAGTGTCCTTTGTTGAATATGCACATAGACCAAGGTGAGCAACACAGGCTCTTTAGAGCCTCAAGTTCTTGAAACTTGGAATGACTTTGACAGGATTTAGCCAATCATAGTGCAGTTTTGGAATGATGCAATTTTTGTTAACAAAACAGAAGCACATGGCATAATTTGGGGAAAAGTAGGATGAGCTCCAGTAAGAGTAAAAGAAAATTGCCAGAGGAGAAATGAAATGAAAGATAAATTTATTGAATTTATTTCATCAATTTTCAACTTTACCAGTTAGGAATAGACCCATACTTAAGCATGTCAGATTTAGATTTACACTTGTGTTTTGTCAAATGATTTGTGGTTGTCCAGTTTGATTGACATGATCATACCTGTGTGGCCATTTGTTTGAGGGATATATTAGTATATAATAAGGATAGGTGAACTGATGACAAATATATTGTTGTCTCAGAGGACATTATCCTGCATACAAGTACTTTTTAGTTGGAGAGGTGAACCAGCTATTATTACAGGTGTGAATATGATGATCTCATTAAGTGCGGCAAACTTTTACAGTAAAGATATCTTCATTCAAAATATATACCGGTACCTGGATATTCAAATTTTGCAGTGAATGACCTCCATCTTTTCGACTATATAATAATTTTGAAAGTACTTTTTATTATAAATTTATAGTTGTGATTTTAATTTTTGTCTTGCGATGTACCGGTATGTAAAACATTTCTCTTGAGCTTAACATTTTTTTTTATTCTGGTAATTTTAAATTTGAAATGTTCTTATAAACAATACTGAAAAAATATGAATGAAAATTTAAATTACTGAGTATTAAAAAACTACAATATGTCTGACATGTGTCCTAATATATCATTTATACCTGATTAATTTGTGTAATGAAGGAGATTAATAATAATCCGTGAGGTTATTAATTCCCAATTAATGGCACTTCCTTTGGCCAATTAATACAGGGCTTACAAAAAAATCATTCCATTGTGACCTTTAATTTTCTACACAATTACACATGTATTGTCACATGTATTTTAAAAAATTGTCTGAAACTGACTGACGCCAGTTAAGGTAAGCCTGTCAAAATATTCTTTGTATAAAAGTATTTCCATGATCTGGTTACTGCAAACCAGATCAGCACTCCCTCTATCCTGTGACTACTATAGTAGTTTTAGCTCTATCTGGCAAAAATATGCAAATGTAACAAACCCAAAACTTTTACTTAGTACTAGTGGCTATTAATCAGTCCAGGTTAATGTAAATTAGAAGATGTTGTATGATTGCCAATGAGACAGCTCTCCACTAAAGATCACATGATGTAGAAGTTAGCAACTACAGGTTACTGTACAGCCTTCAACAATGAGAAAAACCCATACCACATAGCAAGCTATAAAAGGCCCCGAAATGACATATATATGTAAAAGTATTTGAGAAAACTTGCGGCCTAATTTATGAAGAAAACAAATGTAAAACAAATATGATATATACAGCAACAAAAGATGACCACTAACTTGCAGGCTCCTAACTTGGGACAGGGACATACAGAATGTGACAGGGTTAAACATTTTAGCTTACGATATAAAAATAGGAATATGTGGTATGTTTGCCAATGAGACAACTCTCCACCATATTAGTTCTTTTTAATATGGTTTATGTATCTTTAATGCTCCTCACATCTTGCGTCTGTATATTTACATCTGACAATTGAAATAGCCCAATGTAAAGGAAGGGGAAGCGCTATTCTATCTTCAAATTTAAGAATGGCATCAGATGTGCAGAAGCAAATTGTGAAAGTTACGTACTTGCCAAATTTGCTGTTATAGTTAATAGGGAATTTGTCCATGGGACACAGATGATGCCCCCACTTGCATATAACATTATAAAGGGAAAAGTGACGCTACCTAAATTGTACTTGATCTGAGTTTTGTGGTAATAAGCATTGTGTATATTGTTCATAACATTTGGTTTAGGCAAACTTAAGTTAGAGAACCAAACAAAAAATTCAGCAATTTTTCCATTTGTAAAGGGCATAACTCTAGAAAGGTAAAAGCGAAGCCACCCAAATTCAAACGTGATCTGTGTTTTGTGGTAATAAGCATTATGTACATAAGGTTCATAACATTTGGTTGAGGCAAATAAAGTTAGAGAACAGAAACCAATTTGGGGACATACGGACGGATGTACAGATGGACAAGGTAAACTTAATGCCCCCTCCGCTACAGTGGGGCATAAAATGTATGACCTTACTGAAAACATTCTTCTTTTCCTGTTGTTATGAGTGGACAACACAATCTACCAATAAATATATTCTTTATTTAAAAATAATACATGTACAAGTAACATTTGGAAGATCAGGAAACCTACAGTCATTGAGAGGTACAGCAGTTTGTCACTTTAATGTCAGAAATTTCACAATTTTGTCTATAGATATCAGATTTTAGAGCACATCATAAGGTACCTTGGTTCTGTTAATTTTTAATTGAACATTCTAATTTTATTATTTTTGCTTTTGAACATTACAATTGTCAATTTTGCCTATGAACATTACAATTGTCAATTTTACATTTGATCATTACAATTTGTTATTTTTGACTTTGAACATAACAATTTATTAGAGCAGACAGGTTAGGAGAATCAGATGTAAGATTACAAAGGTTGACAGCTGTAGAATTGTAGGGCAGTATGCTGCTTTAATTTCACAATTTTCTCTTAAAGGATCAAAAAGCATTCCAGTGGTGTATAGTAACATTACTAACATTAAAGTATTCCCATTCACATTACAGGATTATAGGTGGACTTTAAATGTGATAATTTATGTCATATTAAATCTGTTAAGGTCCAGTATTTCATGTCAGTTTATAATTGACCTTAATTTAGGGACAACATTGATGATTATATAAATTTTAACCCTTGCTGTATGGAGATCAATGTAGATTACAAGTATTATTATGAAAGGATATTATTCCTTTTTCTTCAACTTCAAGTAAATTGAAAAAAGAACATTGCCCAGAACCAGTGTACCCCTTTGAAATCAAGAAAAGTTAATATAAATCATTAGGTTGAATAAATTTTGTCCTTTGATGAAAAACAAAAGATATCTCATTTTGTTCATGAAAAAAAAATTGTTTTGCTTTGCTCCCCAATAGTTTGGTTTATTTTACACTCCCATACACCATGTACACATTTCTGGAGCTAGAAAGTATTGCAGTGTCCAAGATTGTTCAAGTGATTAAATAAAGTTGTTGGCTTTGAAAAAAATGAAGTGGACTCATACTGACCATATTAATGTCCCTTCCCATGAAATCTTTCTTAACACACCCTGCAATGCAAAGTCTGTATAATTTCAAGGTATTTTTCTCTGGCAAAAATTTCAAGCTTAAGTTATGATTGTGTTAGAGCTAGTTGAATATTTACAAGAGCCACACATTTGTATTTAAGTTTCAGTTTGTCCCTATACTGTATTTTATTGGAAAAAGTTATGGACAGATATAAGAGTGCAACATTTTTACAAGTCAATCTGTCATTATCAGAGCAATATTTAATCACTTATGGGCAAAAATACTTGGATTATTGGTCCTGATTTAAGATAATAAAATTGGTTTTATTTTATTGGATTCATTTTATGTCTGTAAGTGTAATGTTTAGGCAATGATTATTTTGAGCGATATTTCTGGTGTCTTTTCTATCCAGTATTGAGTTTGCTTTAGGTTTATATGATAAAAAGTTTAAGACCTGGTGAAACTGTGATCTGTTTCAATGTTTATAGCTATTTGATATTGATCAGTAAGTTAGTCCAATTATTTATTGTCCCCTGTAGCTTTTCCTCACAATTAAACTGTCACTATGATATCTTGTTACTTGTAGCCCTTGTTTATCCTTATGATTGTATGTGTGGACTGAGTTAGGTATAGCAATGAGCTTAATTGATTACTTGACTCTAGCAAGAACACTTTTCTTGGCTTTGTGGTATAATATATGCATGTCATTTGCATATAACCATTGGAGGACTAGAATGCTAAAAAACACTTTGAAAGTTACACAATTAGTTATTTCCTTTGTCTTTGCCAGTTAAGTTTTATGTTAAGGCCAATTTCTCAGCAGCTACTATTACAAAGTAGTGATATATTTTGTCAGTGAATACTCGTTGTTTGTAAGGAATGTATGAAAAATGGCCTTGGGTCACCTTGACCTACATTTACACACAAGCTACTTTGCTTTGTTTTGTGTTTAGGTAGTTGACATGTTATAAAAATATGATGTTGAATATAAAGATAACAGTAAAGGTCCCAACAAAATCTGTTCAGAAAGACTTCCTTTTGAACCCTTTTAATTCACAGAATAAGCATAGACATACATGAAAAGGGGGGGTTTAAAAGGAAGTCGTTGTCATCGATTTTCACTGATTTAAATATTATATTCATACATGGATAATTTAAAATTAAAAATAAATGGTATGATTATTCAACAAGTCATAGTCACTGTAGAAAGAAATTTAACTGGTTGTCATACATGTATAAGATAGTATTGACGGTCCTTTCCACAACCATCATTGCCATAAGTAAATTTTAATTGAATGGTAACTTATATGTAAGGTACCGTTTCCAATTCAATATATATATGATAAGTATTATAAGCTGTCTTAGCAGATTTTCCATTTTTTCTTTACTCATTTAATTTCCTAAGTCTGCATAAATTTAGGTAAATAACAGCCATGGAAGGGTATAACAAAGAAAGGTTAATTTAAATGTCTTTTTATAAAGAGTTAAACTTCACTGTGTACATTTGTGAACAACTGTTTAACATTTATTTGTTGACATCTGACCCTGCAATAAAACAAATCTTCAATTAGACCTGTATTTAACAAAATTATACAAATCCCAATTCAATTAAATCAATAAACTTTCAAGTCATTGATTGGTTCTGTCTGATATTTAAATTAATTGATTGAAGTCCTAAAGAAAAAGCAAATCTAGACTGTGAATTTCACCATAAAGAAGAAAGTGGTGTGTCTCCATTTTGTGAATTTTAATTTAATGCTACCCAAAGGTGTTTGTTCACAGCAGTGTGATCTTTATGGGGTTTACAACAACTGGACAAAGACCAGTCAATTCACGATGATTTGATTTTTGTGTTTATTCTCATTTCATTAATGCATGCTCATGACCAGTTAGTGATTTAGGATCATTTTGATGAACTACTCCATGATGGCATATTAAGTTTTCTGTACAATGGTAGAAATGACCAATGTTTTGTAAGCTGGGTTTTCTACATGGACAAAACTATTTGAATAATGTGTATTTAAGCATGGCTCTGAGTATATAATCGCTGGATATATTGATATAGGTATTTAAGTTTAATCCTATTTTAATATTTGTTTAGGTGGATTGGGTCAATTGTTTGAGATAATAAATTTTATTATGCTGATAATGATCAAAGTCTGCTTTAAGATTAATACACTGTGACAGAATTAAATTTTGATAACTTTATTGTGTTGTCATTACCAAATTATCTTTAAACTAGGGTTTCAAACTGCTTATTTTGCATAGTTTGACATGCAAGAATGGGAAAATTTACAATGTGAGATTGATAGTAGAAAATATTTAACTTATTGCAAAGACAAATGTAATTAGATGAAGAAAAAATAAAGAGTCATGACCAGACCAGTGCATTGATTGAGTGAAATAATTATAAGCCTATATGTTTCACACATCATTACTTGTGGCAACGGCCTCCTTTTATATTTCACACAACATTAATTGTTGCAATTATAAGATTTTTACTTGATTTTCCTCAATATGCATGAAATATTTGCCACTGGACATTATGCAGCAGCAATTAATAAATCTGAAGCCTTTGTCAGACAATCAAAAATTACATTCAATAATGAAATAATAGTACAATGTTTTATTTTTGACAATTTACATTGCAAAAATAAGCTCAAAATTTGTCTAATAATTCATCCATATATTGTCATTATTTTCTTACTAAATAACAGAAATAATTGAAAAAAAAACAAAAATAAGAGAAAGTGAAGTCATGGAAGTATAAGTTATACTTTAATGGTTTGACCAATTGAAAATTTGTACTTACGCATCATAAATGTTAGTATTCCATAGTTTAAAGAGTTATCTTTCCAGCAAATGTACAATGTAGGTTTTTTATTTACTTGTAAAATTATGTAAGGGGAAGAAGAATTTACATATATACATGTACAATTAAAGACTTAAGATATTCTGTTGTACCTATCAAAGTGACAGAGAGTTTTGTACACACAACAATAATATATCAGTCCCGATTGGCTGACATAACATTAATATTGACTTGTACAGTGTAGATAGCACAATATTACCACACAGTCGACTACCACATGGCTTAGTGACAAAAATCATTGTGTAATATTACAATCCTATTGTAGATCTTAGCCAAGCATCTGGATTTTATGTGTTTTCAGGATAAATTTGATGGTCGAAGGAGAGGTTTTCCCTGTTTAATATTTAATGTCAATATTTGTGTTATTTGTGGTAAAGGAATTAATTACTGAGATCAGATTTTGTTTGTGTTATTGAAGGAGAGTGCTCATTCATGTTATTGACCAAGTATTTAGGATAATATTTAATTTGAAGGTCTTGAGAAAATATTAATAGGATATTTATAGCGTGATTTATCGATATTTATATTGATCAAGGATAGCACCGACAGACCCAGTGTTGCAGGTTTGTTAAATTATTGTAATTTATTTCAATAAAACATTCTATTTCATGATGTCTGAGGATCAAACTCCCTCAATGTTCTAATTGATAAAATGGCAATTGTTGATATGAATTAGAAATTTCTATAAAAAAATATTGGGTTTAAAAAAAATGAAACTGAAAAACTGTTCTAGTTAAATAACGGTAGGATGAAAACTAGTGCTTGCATATCAAAATGTAGGTCCTAACTCTCCATTTCTTCAAAAACAGTATAATTAGAGGGGTGTATAACTAATTTTATTTTCTCCACAACTCCACAATGATTGCACTGGAATGAGCTTATGTACTAAGATAGATAGTGTTGTCCTTGGGGAAATCATATATATGTATTCTTTTCCTATTGATATTAATGAGATAAGTATCTTTTAGCCAAGAAAGTGTTAATCAGTAAACTGATGCTGACATGCATGTTAACAGTTGTCTTATACATGTTATTATATTTATCAAAGGGGGGTAAAAACATGACCCTTTAGATGTCTGTTTGATTCATTTGTTGTAAGATTGCCCTTCAGATGTGTATTGTGATTTGATTGTATTGTTGGGTAGCTGTCTCATTGATATTTACATCACCTCTCCTTTTCTTTACATGTTATTTATACATGGTGAAGACAAATAGATGCTCAAAATAATTTATGTGCAAGAATGAATAAATGTATGTGACTCAAATATACAGGAGAAAAATAGATACATGTAATACTGTAATTGTCAGAGAAATACATCACTTGGAAATAATGGTATGCTTGATGATTCAATCAAGTTTTAGATAAAAAGGTTTTTGAACTGCACACTAACCCCTTCTTTCTTTCCCAAGTATGCTGGTACCATATTTTTGTTGTGTTTCTTGTTATATACTTAACTATTAGTGATGTTTATTTAATTGAACCTGTAATTGCATACTTTGGGAATATTTTAAGCATATCAGTATTCACTTGGGCCATGAACTGATAGTATTGACTATCATACAATTTAGTTGGTATTTTTCAGGTAAAATCATTTTCATTTAGTTCTTTATAAAACTTTAAACAAATTTTTCATTAAACATATAGGTACTATCTTGATATAGTTGAAAGGTATTGCAGATTCCTCATAATAAATTTATAGTATTTCTACCTAGGGTTTGTTTATATATATATATATATATATATATCATATGTTCTTTAATAATGTTTCCTAAATTAGTCTTGTCTCATGATAATTTCCATTTATAGGGTTAATGTTGTGACCTTGAGAAGTTTAAATGAACTAAAAGTTGATGTCAGTGTAATTTGTCCTTGAAGTTGCAACAGTTCACCTTTTTAGACCAGCAGGTCTAATGTGATGGTCATTTCTCTACTTGTTAATCCACTCATGAAAGGCAAACACAGAGAAAATATCCATTTGTTAAGGATTTATAAACAGTTTCATTAGTTTTTCAAAAGCAGGGCTGACTTTGATAAATATTTATAATATCCATTCTTTTTGAGCAACTTTGATAAATTAATGATAGTTGCTTTTAAGATATTAGTCAATATATTTACTCCATAGACTTATGAATGTGACTATCATTTTGTACTGCCACTTCCAACAAAGTTCAGGGTAACTTTTCTCATTTTTCTAATTTTGACATTAATTGAAACTTTTGAAATTTAGAAGTTAACAGCTTACCTAATAAAGCAATATTGGTGCATTTCAAGGTTAGAGAATAATAGAGTACAAACATGACAAATGGGAAATTATTGAAAAGAATTTTTGATATTCTCCAAAAGTGGAAAAGTCTAATTCTTCTTTCAAAGTTTAGGTAATGTTATATTTGAACTATTTACTCACAATTTGCAGACAGTTGTCTACTTTTTTTCTATTTTTTTACATTTACTGAATTAATAATTTCATTGAAGAAATAGTAAATGTAATATAGAGAGTGTTTTTGTATATTTATTATTAGTTTGACTTTGATGTTTTGATTTAATTAGTTTTTATGCTGCATGTTTGATTTCCTATTTGTATGATACCACAACCAGAAATTGGTTCATTCAAATGAAGCGGTTACAGTACAACTTCAATATCATAGTTCTATAAATCATCAGACATACAAATTAATTTTACTGTAAATTTGTTATTAAAGCCTTCATACAATTATGTTGGATGTCTGACCATCCTATACACTTGTCAAATACATATCTCTTGTGTTGTCATTTGTTAGATGACCACAATCAAATTACATGCCTATTGTCCTTCCTTTGTCACCTGTCCACTTTCATCTGTTTACAATATTTTTTGTTCAAGGATAACATAATTTATCAGTTGTTAAGAATGATTCCAGAAGGAAATTTTAATATTACCCAAGGCTTTAATCTACCCCCAAAGATGACTGACATTGACAAAGGCTGTTTTTGTACCTACATATTTTTCTTTCTAAAAGTTTTAGAATTGTATAAGTTTTCCTTTTGTGTTCGCCGTGATATAGCCTTTTTGTGTTGCCACGATATAGCCTTTTTGTGTTCGCCACGATATAGCCTTTTGTGCTGATGTGGCTTAAAGCAATCAACAATCAATCAATCCTTTTTGTGTAGCATGAACAGCCTGAGTCTTGACCCACCTTTATTTTGTTTTTCAATTTTGTACAAATTTAGCTTTTCCAAATATATATACATTTTATACAAGGTGTAATTATGTGACCTCCTTTACTGTAATCTAATCTGCAGTGGCCTTCCATGTTTATAGATTGACAACAAAATTATAGACAGCAGTTTTAGAATTATTTCCAGTCAATTTAATGCTCTGCCATCCATTAATGTGATAATGAAGATAATCATAGCAGATAAATTGTCCATTTGCTAAGGACAATAAAGTTGGTAAAGCTCATTTTGTTTTTATGGTTGTGCTTATTGTGAACAGACATTGAATTCATCGGATTTCAAGCATGTCAATATACCAATAGATGCATTTTTTCTTCAGTTGAATTTTTGAAGTAATTCACTGGGTTTCATACAGGCAAATAAGATGTGTTGAAGGACAATTTTATATATGTACAATGTATTTCTAGATATATGTGTCCTTTTGTTAATCTATTCATGTTACTAGTGAAAAGCACTTTTCTGTCCATTATAATAATATAAAACTACTTTTATTGCCAATGTTTATTAAAAATTGAATTTTCTCCTGGTATATCTATAATTGAAGTAAACATTAGGTTTCATTCAATACCAACATACTGACTTGTACATAGATATTTAAGTATGTCTCTCAAGGCAGTGACATAAGATTAGTTCTTTCAAGTGAAATAATGGAGTTATGTCTGTCTGAGGATGAAGTCTTCTCTTTAAAAGCTTTCCTTGATATAAACATTAATGTACATATAAGGAGTAAGTCTGTACTAAGGAATGGCTATGCTGATTATTTTGTTTTAGTTTGTTACTTGGCCTGATGGAATGAGGAAAAAGTTTGATATTGTTAAAATCTAGTAAACATTGTAAAGGAAAAAGAGATAAACTGTAAAACATCTAAAACAAGAATGTGTCCATAGTTCATTGATGCCCCACTCGCACTATCATTTTCTATGTTTAGTGGACTGTGAAATTTGGGTCAAAACTCTAATTCTGCATTAAGATTAGAAAGATCATATCATAGGGAATATGTGTACTAAGTTTCAAGTTGATTGGACTTCCAGCTTCATCAAAAACTACCTTGACCAAAAACTTTAACCTGAAGCGGGACAGACGGACGAACGAACTGACGAACAGACCGAAAAACATAATTCCCCTAGGTGGGACATAAAAATGGACTTGAATGGTTCTATAGAAATCACTTTTTTAGTTTCAGTAAAAATACTATACTAGCTGGTAAATCTGTTCTTCATCTAGTAAGTCTGATCTTTTGACTATTAGTCAGCAAAATATATGGACTTACTGAAGGAACAAAATTATAGGACTAACCAACTTGGCTGTAATAAATTACTTGAAAGTGGATTTGTGACCAGCAGCAAATATTTCACATATAAGATAGCAATTCGTAATTAATGGGCATATGAAAAATTAATGAAGAAGAGGGGAGTATACATCATAGATACAGCAAAACACATCTATTCCAGGAAAAAGAAAACTGCTACATCACACAGCATAAGGACCTGAAAATAAGATATTGCTTGGAACAAATGGTTTCTTTAAAACTTTCATTTTTTTAAGAAAAATATTGAATTGCTGTTTTTATTGGGTGGAGTTACATTCTGCAAGTGCCAGCTGACATTGTTTGAAGTGGAACATTAATTTCTATGAATTAACTGCGCTGTTGGTGTAACAGACTTAAAAGTGATTATACAGACAACCTGTTGCATTTTATTACTTCTTAATGTTTGTGTTATGATTTCCAAAGAAGAAATGTAAAGCAACATTATCTTTTTGTGTTGATCTTGTCAATTTTTCTCTAAACCTCTTCTAAAGAAACATCTGTGGCTAAAGTTGATCATAAGTAATACTGAAAAATCCCATCAGACAGATTTTTGCTACCAGATATGTTGCCTAAGCTTTGATTCAGTTTGATGAGTTCTGTTTGAATATGTTCTGATACCAAATTCTGTGATAATCAAACAAAGTACTAATGTGCCAAAAATGGATCCTCACAACTCTTGTAACAAGCACCCTTTTTTTTTTTTTTTTTTTTTTTGCATTTTGGACTTTTCAAGATTCTCACATATAAATTGCAACTGTTTAAATTTCAAAATTTGTTTGAAGGTTTACCAAAACTGTTGTTACAAGTATCATTGAGTCAAGTCAGGAGCCTGTAATTCAGTTGTAGTGTTACAAGTATTATTGAGTCAAGTCAGGAGCCTGTTATTCAGTTGTAGTGTTACAAGTATCATTGAGTCAAGTCAGGAGCCTGTTATTCAGTTGTAGTGTTACAAGTATCATTGAGTCAAGTCAGGAGCCTGTTATTCAGTTGTAGTGTTACAAGTATCATTGAGTCAAGTCAGGAGCCTGTTATTCAGTTGTTGTGTTACAAGTATCATTGAGTCAAGTCATGAGCCTGTTATTCAGTTGTGGTGTTACAAGTATCATTGAGTCAAGTGTCAGGAGCCTGTTATTCAGTTATAGTGTTACAAGTATCATTGAGTCAAGTCAGGAGCCTGTATTTCAGTTGTTGTGTTACAAGTATCATTGAGTCAAGTCAGGAGCCTGTAATTCAGTTATTGTGTTACAAGTATCATTGAGTCATGTCAGGAGGAGCCTGTAATTCAGTTGTTGTGTTACAAGTATCATTGAGTCAAGTCAGGAGCCTGTAATTCAGTTGTTGTGTTACAAGTATCATTGAGTCAAGTCAGGAGCCTGTAATTCAGTTGTTGTGTTACAAGTATCATTGAGTCATGTCAGGAGGAGCCTGTAATTCAGTTGTTGTGTTACAAGTATCATTGAGTCAAGTCAGGAGCCTGTAATTCAGTTGTTGTGTTACAAGTATCATTGAGTCAAGTCAGGAGCCTGTAATTCAGTTGTTGTGTTACAAGTATCATTGAGTCAAGTCAGGAGCCTGTAATTCAGTTGTTGTGTTACAAGTATCATTGAGTCAGGTCAGAGCCTGTAATTCAGTTGTTGTGTTACAAGTATCATTGAGTCAGGTCAGGAGCCTGTAAATCAGTTGTTGTGTTACAAGTATCATTGAGTCAAGTAGGAGCCTGTTATTCAGTTGTTGTGTTACATGTATCATTGAGTCATGTCAGGAGGAGCCTGTAATTCAGTTGTTGTGTTACAAGTATCATTGAGTCAGGTCAGGAGCCTGTAATTCAGTTGTTGTGTTACAAGTATCATTGAGTCAGGTCAGGAGCCTGTAAATCAGTTGTTGTGTTACAAGTATCATTGAGTCAAGTAGGAGCCTGTTATTCAGTTGTTGTGTTACAAGTATCATTGAGTCATGTCAGGAGCCTGTAAATCAGTTGTTGTGTTACAAGTATCATTGAGTCAAGTCAGGAGCCTGTAATTCAGTTGTTGTGTTACATGTATCATTGAGTCAGGTCAGGAGCCTGTAAATCAGTTGTTGTGTTACAAGTATCATTGAGTCAAGTCAGGAGCCTGTAATTCAATTGTTGTGTTACAAGTATCATTGAGTCATGTCAGGAGGAGCCTGTAATTCAGTTGTTGTGTTACAAGTATCATTGAGTCAAGTCAGGAGCCTGTAATTCAGTTGTTGTGTTACATGTATCATTGAGTCAGGTCAGGAGCCTGTAAATCAGTTGTTGTGTTACAAGTATCATTGAGTCAAGTCAGGAGCCTGTAATTCAATTGTTGTGTTACAAGTATCATTGAGTCATGTCAGGAGGAGCCTGTAATTCAGTTGTTGTGTTACAAGTATCATTGAGTCATGTCAGGAGGAGCCTGTAATTCAGTTGTTGTGTTACATGTATCATTGAGTCAGGTCAGGAGCCTGTAAATCAGTTGTTGTGTTACATGTATCATTGAGTCAGGTCAGGAGCCTGTAGTTCAGTTGTTGTGTTACAAGTATCATTGAGTCAAGTCAGAGCCTGTAGTTCAGTTGTTGTGTTACAAGTATCATTGAGTCAGGTCAGGAGTCTGTAAATCAGTTGTTGTGTTACAAGTATCATTGAGTCAGGTCAGGAGCCTGTAAATCAGTTGTTGTGTTACAAGTATCATTGAGTCAGGTCAGGAGCCTGTAAATCAGTTGTTGTGTTACAAGTATCATTGAGTCAGGTCAGGAGCCTGTAAATCAGTTGTTGTGTTACAAGTATCATTGAGTCAAGTCAGGAGCCTGTAAATCAGTTGTTGTGTTACAAGTATCATTGAGTCAGGTCAGGAGCCTGTAAATCAGTTGTTGTGTTACAAGTATCATTGAGTCAGGTCAGGAGCCTGTAAATCAGTTGTTGTGTTACAAGTATCATTGAGTCAAGTCAGGAGCCTGTAATTCAGTTGTTGTGTTACATGTATCATTGAGTCAGGTCAGGAGCCTGTAAATCAGTTGTTGTGTTACAAGTATCATTGAGTCAAGTCAGGAGCCTGTAAATCAGTTGTTGTGTTACAAGTATTATTGAGTCAAGTCAGGAGCCTGTTATTCAGTTGTAGTGTTACAAGTATCATTGAGTCAAGTCAGGAGCCTGTTATTCAGTTGTGGTGTTACAAGTATCATTGAGTCAAGTAGGGAGCCTGTAATTCAGTTGTAGTGTTACAAGTATCATTGAGTCAAGTCAGGAGCCTGTAATTCAGTTGTTGTGTTACAAGTATCATTGAGTCAAGTCAGGAGCCTGTAATTCAGTTGTTGTGTTACAAGTATCATTGAGTCAAGTCAGGAGCCTGTAATTCAGTTGTTGTGTTACAAGTATCATTGAGTCAAGTTAGGAGCCTGTAATTCAGTTGTTGTGTTACAAGTATCATTGAGTCAAGTCAGGAGTCTGTTATTCAGTTGTTGTCTGTGGTTGCTGTCTATTATATTTGTTTTCTGGTTTATTATACTTTACATAAATCAGATCGGTAGTTTTCTCATTTGAAATGTTCTACATTTGGTTATGTCTTGACCTTTTATAGCTTACTATACTGTATAGGTTTTGCTTATTGTTGAAGGCTTTACAGTGACCTGTAATTGATAGCATCTATATAATTATGTCTTTTGATCACTGGTGGAATGTTGTCTCATGATCATTGGCAATCATACCACATCATCTTATTTTTGTATTGTGAACAATTATTTAAGCTGAAAAGTTTTACTCTATAACTTGCTTTAAATACATGAAATAAGTAAAAAAAAAGAAAAGAAAAGAAAGACTGACAAGAAAGCTTTAGACTATGTTGTCCCTAACTGAAAATTTCTCACAGATAAGACACTATTACATCATGTACATGTAGATTCAATATTGGATAGGAAAGACATAGTAGATATCAAATAGATTCGACAGGAGAGGGACTTAAAACGTTCAACTTGGGTAGTTCTCCTAATATAATAATAAGTACTCTTTGGTCGGGTTGTTGTCTCTTTGACACAATTCCCCATTTCCATCTCAGTGCAATATAGTTTGAAGAACTATTTCTCTATTGTTTTGAGTAAAAGGAAAACATTTATAAATAGATGTATCATTCTGATTGTTTTCCCAGCTTTAAATGTTTTTGATGAAAAAAGAAATGTGTTTGTGACTATCATACTAACAACATGAAGTCATTGGCTTTACATTAGGTATAAATAACTGAGATGAACAAACTGTTGGAAAAGTATCAAATTTTTGAAATGTAGCTTGTAATTTGTTTCACATCCAGCTATGCTGAGGATGAATAATATACAATAAATATGTAGATTATAATGGGGGAAAAAGTGAAAGATTTAGTACACTTATATTCATAGGATTGTTGAAATTGGTCAATTTTGTATTTTTATCTCAAAAAAATATAAGGCCTAAAGTTTATTAAATGGTGGACAGGAAAGCGGACTTTGTGCAATTAAGCTCCAACATAACTATTTGAAAAACTAATTATTGCATCTGATTCAGTAGATGGATGGTGGTATTATTGAAGGATGGATTATCATTTTGATCTGCATGTTAATTTATCACTACCACTGCACAATGTCCATTCATTATTATTTCATCACAGCTGAGAAAAGTGGAAGTAGGAGGGTGTGGAAACACAGATGTTTATCGCTAAACTGAAAGTAAACCAGCCATGTGCTTGCTTTCATCTGATTAAATTTGCAGTAATAATTGGAATTAGCAGGTAGAAGTAATTCCAACAATAACCTGTATGTATACCATTGTCTAGTGCTAGGTTAATCAAGTTCACAGTACATGTTGGTATTTAGTATAGGTCTGTGGCCTCTTATTTCAGTTTTCAGAATTGTTTTTAGTCTTTTATCATGGTTATGATGTTTTGTGTGAGAAGAAAGGGATTCATTTAATGTCTAAGACTTTCCTTATTTTTCCTTATAAACCAAGAGGTAACTTTTTAATTGTTCATATGTGTATAATTACTACTTATGGGTTTCACAGAAAATTTGGCCACACCACTTATTCTAATCTTTTGACAATCTGAACAGTGGTGATATTTGTTGAATGGATAGGCACCACTGATTGACGAATAAAAAGTAAAATGTTTGTTCTAAATTCCAGACAGAATTAATTACAGATTACAAGGCTTATATTATTGTAAATTATGTGCAGGATAATATATTGTTTAAGATTTGACAGGACAGGGTGTGGGTGTATGTAACTATTATGCTGTAATGAGTAATGATATCAGGACATGACCAACATGCTCATTAAAGTAGAATTTTAATAGTGAGAGATCAAAGCCTAAATTATAATGTTTGGGGGTTCTAAGCCCCGTCAGCAATATTTCTGGATACAATTTATGATGGTCACAATTCATTTTAAACTTCTGTTCAGTCCTTAGTGCAATAAATACACTAGTTTTTTGGATTACATGTTCTTTTTCTCAGTATGATATGAATTCTGTGTACAAAAGTGTTGTTTATTTTCAGATGTGTACTATCCACAGATGAACAACGATTTACAATGTAATCAGCCTCGGAGTCCAGGATTTTATAACCACAGAACTCTGGATGTTCCAAAAACTATCATGGACGTAGATTATGATCTGCTGCAGTCTGGGATAGCTATTCTACCAGGTAGTGCTATAAGAATAAGAATAAGAATATTTATTATTCCAATCAAGGGCCCTTGATGGGCAGCATAACATGTACACATAAAACAATATATATATCATTTAACAAGTCTAAATTGAAAACAATGTTCAAACCTATGATTGCGTTGGGTAAAAACCGCAATTTTTATACGTGTGCATGCAAAACGAATTTCTTGTTAATGGGGTCTAAATACAGCACAAACAACATTTTCCAAAAGACCAAAAAAGTGAAAAAATATATTTTAACAAACGCATTTGACTAACAGGTCGAACAACATATGTTCTTAAACCCTGCTGACTGCCATTGGCGATTGCCAAATAAACGGATCACTGATGTAATAAATGGATCTTAATTATAAATTTAATACTAAACAGAAAACAATAAACTAGCGGAAAAGATGGTATACCGCAAACAAAAGGTGCAAAGGTTTTTGTACACCATATATAGTCATTTTAGACATTGTTGCTACTTTTATAAGTTGACTTGCTTTTATGTGGCCTTCCTTTCAGTTGTCTTGCTATTATAGCCTTACTTTCATTTGTCTTGCTCTTTTGTTGCTTTACTTTCAATTGTCTTGCTCTATTATAGCCTTACTTTCAGATGTCTTATGCTCTTATGTGGCCTTACTTTTAGTTGTCCCGCTCTAATCTTCATTTTCAGTTGTCTTATGCTTATGTGGCCTTACTTTCAATTGTCTTGCTCTTATGTGTTTTTACTTTCAGTTGTCTTGCTCTTCTGTGGCATTACTTTCAGTTGTCTTGCTCTTATGTGGCATTACTTTCAGTTGTCTAGCTCTTATGTGGCCTTACTTTCAGTTGTCTAGCTCTTATGTGGCCTTACTTTCAGTTGTCTAGCTCTTATGTGGCATTACTTTCAGTTGTCTTGCTCTTATGTGGCCTTACTTTCAGTTGTCTTGCTCTTATGTGGCATTACTTTCAGTTGTCTTGCTCTTATGTGGCATTACTTTCAGTTGTCTTGCTCTTATGTGGCCTTACTTTCAGTTGTCTAGCTCTTATGTAGCCTTACTTTCAGTTGTCTAGCTCTTATGTGTTTTACTTTCAGTTGTCTTGCTCTTATGTCTTTTACTTTCAGTTGTCTTGTTCTTATGTGGCCTTACTTTCAGTTGTCTAGCTCTTATGTGGCCTTACTTTCAGATGTCTTGCTCTTATGTGCCTTTACTTTCAGTTGTCTTGCTCTTATGTGGCATTACTTTCAGTTGTCTTGCTCTTATGTGTTTTACTTTCAGTTGTCTTGCTCTTATGTGGCCTTACTTTCAGTTGTCTAGCTCTTATGTGGCCTTACTTTCAGTTGTCTAGCTCTTATGTGGCATTACTTTCAGTTGTCTTGCTCTTATGTGGCCTTACTTTCAGTTGTCTTGCTCTTATGTGGCCTTACTTTCAGTTGTCTTGCTCTTATGTGGCCTTACTTTCAGATGTCTTGCTCTTATGTGGCCTTACTTTCAGTTGTCTTGCTCTTATGTGGCCTTACTTTCAGATGTCTTGCTCTTATGTGGCATTACTTTCAGTTGTCTTGCTCTTATGCGGTCTGACTTTCAGTTGTCTTGCTCTTTTGTTTCCTTACTTTCAGTTGTCTTGCTCTTTTGTTTCCTTACTTTCAGTTGTCTTGCTCTTTTGTTTCCTTACTTTCAGTTGTCTTGCTCTTATGTGGCCTTACTTTCAGTTGTCTTGCTCTTATATAGCCTTACTTTCAGTTGTCTTGCTCTAATGTGGCCTTACTTTCAGTTGTCTTGCTCTTATGTGGGCTTAATTTCAGTTGTCTTGCTCTAACGTGACCTTACTTTCAGTTGTCTTGCTCTAATAAGGCCTTACTTTCAGTTGTCTTGCTCTTATGCGGCCTTACTTTCAGTTGTCTTGCTCTAATGTGGCCTTACTTTCAGTTGTCTTGCTCTTATGTGGCCTTACTTTCAGTTGTCTTGCTCTAATGTGGCCTTACTTTCAGTTGTCTTGCTCTAATGTGGCATTACTTTCAGTTGTCTTGCTCTCATGCGGCCTTACTTTCAGTTGTCTTGCTCTCATGTGGCCTTACTTTCAGTTGTCTTGCTCTAATGTGGCCTTACTTTCAGTTGTCTTGCTCTTATGTGGCCTTACTTTCAGTTGTCTTGCTCTTATGTGGCCTTACTTTCAGTTGTCTTGCTCTTATGTGGCCTTACTTTCAGTTGTCTTGCTCTAATGTGGCATTACTTTCAGTTGTCTTGCTCTTATGCGGCCTTACTTTCAGTTGTCTTGCTCTAATGTGGCCTTACTTTCAGTTGTCTTGCTCTTATGTGGCCTTACTTTCAGTTGTCTTGCTCTTATGTGGCCTTACTTTCAGTTGTCTTGCTCTTATGTGGCATTACTTTCAGTTGTCTAGCTCTTATGTGGCCTTACTTTCAGTTGTCTTGCTCTAATGTGGCCTTACTTTCAGTTGTCTTGCTCTTCTGTGGCATTACTTTCAGTTGTCTTGCTCTTATGTGGCCTTACTTTCAGTTGTTTTGCTCTTATGCGGTCTTACTCTCAGTTGTCTTGCTTTTATGTGGCATTACTTTCAGTTGTCTTGCTCTTATGTGGCATTACTTTCAGTTGTCTAGCTCTTATGTGGCCTTACTTTCAGTTGTCTTGCTCTTATGTGGCCTTACTTTCAGTTGTCTTGCTCTTATGTGGCATTACTTTCAGTTGTCTAGCTCTTATGTGGCCTTACTTTCAGTTGTCTTGCTCTTATGTGGCCTTACTTTCAGTTGTCTTGCTCTTATGTGGCATTACTTTCAGTTGTCTTGCTCTTATGTGGCCTTACTTTCAGTTGTCTTGCTCTTATGTGGCCTTACTTTCAGTTGTCTTGCTCTTATGTGGCCTTACTTTCAGTTGTCTTGCTCTTATGTGGCCTTACTTTCAGTTGTCTATCTCTTATGTGGCCTTGCTTTTAGTTGTCTAGCTCTTATGTAGCCTTACTTTCAGTTGTCTTGCTCTAATGTGGCATTACTTTCAATTGTCTTGCTCTTATGTGTCTTTACTTTCATATGTCTTGTGCTTATGTGGCCTTACTTTCAGTTGTCATGCTCTTATGTGGCCTTACTTTCAGTTGTCTTGCTCTTATGTGGCCTTACTTTCAGTTGTCTTGCTCTTATGTGGCCTTACTTTCAGTTGTCTATCTCTTGTGTGGCCTTACTTTAATTGTCTAGCTCTTATGTAGCCTTACTTTCAGTTGTCTTGCTCTAATGTGGCATTACTTTCAATTGTCTTACTCTTATGTGTCTTTACTTTCAGATGTCTTGTGCTTATGTGGCCTTACTTTCAGTTGTCATGCTCTTATGTGGCCTTACTTTCAGTTGTCTTGCTCTTATGTGGCCTTACTTTCAGTTGTCTTGCTCTTATGTGGCCTTACATTCAGTTGTCTTGCTCTAATGTGGCCTTACTTTCAGTTGTCTTGCTCTTATGTGGCCTTACTTTCAGTTGTCTTGCTCTTATGTAGCCTTACTTTTAGTTGTCTAGCTCTTATGTGGCCTTACTTTCAGTTGTCTTGCTCTTATGTGGCCTTACTTTCAGTTGTCTTGCTCTTATGTGGCCTTACTTTCAGTTGTCTATCTCTTGTGTGGCCTTACTTTAATTGTCTAGCTCTTATGTAGCCTTACTTTCAGTTGTCTTGCTCTAATGTGGCATTACTTTCAATTGTCTTACTCTTATGTGTCTTTACTTTCAGATGTCTTGTGCTTATGTGGCCTTACTTTCAGTTGTCATGCTCTTATGTGGCCTTACTTTCAGTTGTCTTGCTCTTATGTGGCCTTACTTTCAGTTGTCTTGCTCTTATGTGGCCTTACTTTCAGTTGTCTTGCTCTAATGTGGCCTTACTTTCAGTTGTCTTGCTCTTATGTGGCCTTACTTTCAGTTGTCTTGCTCTTATGTAGCCTTACTTTTAGTTGTCTAGCTCTTATGTGGCCTTACTTTCAGTTGTCTTGCTCTTATGTGGCCTTACTTTCAGTTGTCTTGCTCT
Source organism: Mytilus coruscus (assembly GCA_017311375.1). NCBI lineage: Eukaryota > Metazoa > Mollusca > Bivalvia > Mytilida > Mytilidae > Mytilus > Mytilus coruscus. The sequence goes on from CM029600.1 coordinate 23,530,857, forward strand.
TATGTGGCCTTACTTTCAGTTGTCTTGTGCTTATGTGGCCTTACTTTCAGTTGTCTTGCTCTTATGTGCCCTTACTTTCAGTTGTCTTGCTCTTATGTGCCCTTACTTTCAATTGTCTTGCTCTTTTGTGGTTTCAAAAAGTGGTGAAAAGAAAAAGAAAAACATAAAGTACAGAAGTATAGCTCTGATTGTATATTTAGATTGGTCTTAACTTCAAACCTCTAATAGGATTAGTGTCACCATTATGACAGGCTAGAATTTAACCAATATCAGTTAAATATAGATATCTTCAAATGCAAATGTAAAAAGACTTAATTGAAATACAGAGAAATGTTATACATAATGACATGTTGACAAGGTTAACACACATTTGACATGATATAATGAGCTTATCTAATTATGACAAATGTCATACATCTATCAGCAAATATAGAACCCAAGGTTCATATAGTGTAGAATACATGTTTTTGTATTTAATACCATGACTGAATTTTTAATCAAACATAAAGAGAAACATGTTTGAAAAATTGGAGTAGTCCAAAACAGGTTTAACATGAATTGAATCACAGACTTAAGTATTAGAATAATTCAATTATCATAATGCCAAATAATGTTCTATCAAAACGTTCAAAACATTCTCATAAAGCTCTCATGAAAATTAACAAATGTAGAAACGGACATTCATTTAATGTAAATATGTTAAATAGGACTGCTTTGTATATAATGCTGCCATAGATTGGCAGAGAAATTTCCTTATTTTTTAGTTTCAACATTTAAGCATGTTCAGTTTTCCTGAAGACATATGGAGTCATCAAGTTGAAACTAATACCAAAATTTGTAGAGATTAGCCTATATATTCACTTTTTTGAAATAGATGTCCTATATAAATTAGATATATACAAGTGAAAACTGTTTGTAGCCTAAATTGTCATTCTAATTTGATTTGATTGTGATGGTATATATTGTATTTATATATTATGTCATTCATTGTAAAGTTTACCACCTACTGCCTAACTTTGAAATAATATTGTGGCATTCCTATCCAATGTTTGTCTATACTAACATGGAATAGAGATTTGTCCCAATTTGTTAGGTAAACATACAAAATTAATCTGTCAGGTATAAGGTCAGTTTGTCATGTTTCTTTCCCCATTCACTGAGTGAACATGACTATAGTCACATATGTTATTTGTTTTTTAAATAAAGACTTAAAATTATCCTTAAACTTCAAAATTTCCTCAGTAGTTAATGATAGTGTAATGATTACACCAGAATATAAGAATAAGAAGATGTGGTATGATTGCCAATGCAACAACTTTCCATCACAAATTGCTTAAATGTAAGCAACTATAAGTCACTGTAATGCCATCAGAAGCCTCAAAAAGTTTACATTTTCTTGACCTGTGTTAACCTTTAGTTAAATTTCACAGGTGTCATTCTTAATATGAAAAGATTTTCAATGTATATAATAATCAATCATAATCAGTAAAGCAGGTGAGAGGTTTCAGAGTGTGCACTCTAGTTTATCATAACTGATAACTTGGGTCAAATATTAAGAAGCAGTAGTCTTATATTTGTATCAGTGATCCCAGAGGTCTCAGATTTGACAGTAGCCTTATATTTGTATCAGTGATCCCAGAGGTCTCAGATTTGACAGTAGCCTTATATTTTTATCAGTGATCCCAGAGGTCTCAGATTTGACAGTAGCCTTATATTTGTATCAGTGATCCCAGAGGTCTCAGATTTGACAGTAGCCTTATATTTGTATCAGTGATCCCAGAGGTCTCAGATTTGACAGTAGCCTTATATTTGTATCAGTGATCCCAGAGATCTCAGATTTGACAGTAGCCTTATATTTGTATCAGTGATCCCAGAGGTCTCAGATTTGATCAATAATTTGGTATAAATGCAGTTGAGTCTGAAATTTACTTGATATTTGGTGCAGTACTGAGGACAATTTTCCATCTGACCAATTCAACATTTACTTGACCTTGGTTGGCAGACTTTGAAGTCATCTTACTTTTCTTTGCATGTTACTTATGTCATTACGATTTGGTTACTGAAACTACATAGCAGTATTAAGAATATGACTCAGTGTTAAGAATTTAGGACAGTTTACTTTACTGGTTATCCAAATGTTTTTACTTTATACGATCCCTAATGTAATATTTACAATAAACTTGTAACAGATTAGTTAAAGTTTGAACTAAATATTTTATTGATACTAAAAAACGGTTTGACTCTTAAAAGTATTTGTTGTTATGAGGTTTGATCTTGGTGAGGAATTTATGTGACATAATAATATTGTCTATGATCTCCTCTTTGAAGTAGCAGATCAATACCTCAGTAGAAATCTATATCTATGCTGTTGTAATGTTGTCTGTAAGATTTGTGCATGGAGAACATGGGTTTGTTGACCACTGTTAAAATAAATCTCTGTTTAGTAAGTAAATATCAAGAAGGCTTCGAAATATCATTAAATCCCACAACCCTTGAGATTTCGTAAGTTTACAAATCCCTCTAGTAAAATGTTTTATAAGATTTGATATGAATGTAATGAACAGTTGTCAAATTTAAATTACTATGTCATTGAGACCATTGCTATATACATGGTCTTGGTGGTCAAGTGGTCCAAGTAGTTCATCTACTGTATCACTAGCCTGTCAACACTGAGGTTAAGAGTTTGAATTGTGGACATGGCAGGTGTGTTTGATTCCAATCTTAATTGACAAGGATTGTCAGTTTCCTTCCAAAGGTCAGTGGTTCTCTTCAGGCGATTCTCTTGACGCACTCTGGTTTTCTCCACCAATAAAATCTGACTGCCATGATATAGCAAGTAGTACTAAAAGTGCTGTTAAACACCAACAGTCAATCAATCTATATACTTAACATTTTCTTTCTAAGACGATGATTTTCAGGTTTCTATAAAAAAAAATGTGCTTTGCATTTATATAAGGTATATCTTCTTGCAAAAACTGTCAACACATATGTACATGATCCACAAAAGACATTAAAAAATTATTTCTATCAGAGAATGTGTCTAATGTTTCCAAAATAAAACAAAAATATAAAAAAAATTGGTTGAAAATTCATTGTGCTAGTACATAGTTATATGTGACCTTGTAATGACATTAATATAAGTTAAAAAAATATTTTATACAACTTAGTTTTGTGTAAGGTAAATATATCAAAATGGTTTTGTGTATAAATATTAAATTAGATAGGGCAGGTTTGAAATTTTCAAGGCCATCAGTAATCTTTCAGGAACATTATATTCTTTTATTTAGTGGTTGTAACATATTTAAAGTTTATTTATTTTGCTTTTTCTAGGATGTCGAGATATGCGAGGGGGAGCAGTAATTTTCATATTCACAGGAAGTTCTCTCTGGAAAAATCAACAGGTATCCAGCTCAGAGCTAGCAAGACTCCTTTTGTATTATAGATCTGTTCCAAGGTAAGCAGCCTGAAATTAAATATTCCTGTTACCAGTATATGCTTCTTCAGTAGTTGATTATCATATCCATGCACAAGTATATTTAATTATCAGGGGCGGATCCAGCCATTTTTAAAAGGGGGGTTCCCAACCCAGGATAAAGGGGGGGTTCCAACTATATGTCCCCATTCAAATGCATTGATCGTCAAAAAAAAAAGGGGATGTTCCAACCCCCGGAACCCCCCCCCTTGGATCCGCCACTGATTATAACAGTAACAAAATAAAATTTGAAAACATGAAAGTATACCCCCAAACCTTCTTTTATTCATAGCAAGAAGCTCAACAAACCATTCATCAAAATGTTAATTTCTCTAAGTCTTAAGAATGAATTCAAATTCAAAGACAAATCAGATTCCATAATCCCACTTTATAAGGGAAAACATGCTGTAAACCAGACTTTGAAGAAACTGTAATAAACTGCCAAGAATGGAAAATCAAGAGAAATCAGGAGCTGATTATATATATCAAATTACATATTAGATTTTCAGTGGTTAAAACATGAGAATCCATGGTTTGGAGAGTAAAATTGCACAGTCTAGAATCGTAAACATCATATTTAATAATAGAATATATCCCTCCAGAATCTATGGTTTTAATGATATGAATTAAGGAGATGTGGTTGTCAGTGAGAGATCTATAAACCAAAGACTAAAGAACAAGAATGTAAACAACTACAGGTCACTGTATGGCCTTCAACAATAAGCAAAACTGATATAGTACTGTCAGCTATAAAAGGCCCCTAAATAACAAAATAAAATAAATGCAATAATTATGGATGATTTTCAGATGTAATTTATTGTATATTTCAGAGAGGAAGTTAAACAGAAAGGTCTCACCATTGTTGCTGATGTCAGAGGCTCCAACTCTTCTACAATTAATACTTTGTTAGAGGCCATATATTTATTAGAGGTAGATACATTGTTAGAATTCAGATTTTTGTATATAATAATCAACATAAAACAAAAACATGAACACTAAAAAGAGTTGTCAAGGCTATTCCTATATTTACTTTGCACTTTGGGAAGGGCGCTTTTTTTAATCTTTTTAAACTGCACACAATATAAAAAAAAATTAAACTAATTTTAGAGAATTTTTAAGCAAAATAAAACACTTTCATATTTTTATTCAAAGTGAATATTATTTATTTCTTGAACAACTTTAACAAGATGCCAAGGTGTAATAAAAACTATTACACTGTAGTCAGAAAAAGTAGATAGTATAGATCCTAAAGATCCAAGTTGGAAAACACAAAATGTTTGTGTAACAAAACCACTTGTATTAAGCTCTGGAAGGACATACAGTTCCTGTTGCTCATATGGAAAATTTAGAGTTCTTTGGTTAAAACTCTTGTAGATGTTTGTGAAGGGTTTGTGCAAGGACAGCTAGGAAATTAAAATTGTAAGCATAACCTTACCACCCTCCATGCAATATGTAACTATTCAGGAACAGTGACTGGAAGAAATTTGTTTTCATCTGTGCCACTTACACTCTTGTATACTCATCCCATACAAAGAGAGAACATAAGGTCTAAAGATTAATAGTTCTTATTAATATACTGGGTACAACATTTCATATGATCAGTGTCAAGGACAAATATATTTTTTCAGATAATGGCTGTATGTCTAAATCACATTAAAAAATTGTCCTTGGCATTATTCCTTTGTAAGATTGTTGCCAAACCTCTTATGAAGTAGTGTCTTAAGACAAGTATTTGTTGAGGATATTATTCACAGTAGCATCTTACATTCATAGTGTTTAATTTTTGCAAGCTAAGAAAAGGGTTGGATATTTAGAAAAATGTATTAATAGCTTCATAAAAGAAAACAAAATCCTTTTGTTTTTCAGCAAAACGATTTTGAAATAAGCCATAAAAAGTTATTTGTAAATTTGTTATGGGGAAATGATTTTGCTAGCATAATTTTTCACAGCCTGAATGTCAGTTAATAATTTTCACTATTATTTTTTCCAGGGTAACATACCAAATTGTATTGCCTCATTATTATGTGTTGCTGATCTCCATACTGAACCATTGGTGCTGAAGTCTCCTGTGTATGACAAAAGGCATCTTTTAAGGTATATTTTTGTTGTTGTTATTAGAGTTGTATGTGGCCACGCGAAGCTGTAGAGCTACTCTATGAATATGAAAAAAATCAAAGAGATTTAGGATGATAATTTAGGTTAGATTTGAGAAAATAAAACTATATTAAAAATTCAATTTGCCTAATGGTTTAGAAAAACTATTTATTGTGGTTCATATTTCATTTGAGGTAAACATTGCTTGCTGGTGTAATGAAAAATGATAACAGAAATTAATGAAATCTTAAAGATATTGATGAAGAAAAGTTATATGAGATTGCCTAAATCATATAAATCTATATTTCTTTCAATGGTTTTAGATATTTATTTTTCAATTCCATGGAGTGCATTACAGTTGTTGCTCTGTATTCAATGTATATTTGCCATACATAAAAACAAGGCTTGTATTGCTGCTGTTTGTATAAATTTATAAGAATTTGGAAAAAAATATATTCAGACTACTAGTAATGGAACTAGTATGGATATTGCTGAAGATGGAACATTAAATGTTTTAAGAAGAATGGAGAAAATTTGATCAATAGAGCAAACACTGGTTAACCAAATATAGGGTGGATCTCATTTTTTCCATTAGATATTTTGAAATAAAATCTATTTAATGATATAGAACAGATACTTGACAATATTTTTTATAAATTTTCAGAGCTGTATTTTACTGTCAGTTGAACAACTTTGTGATTCTATAGAACTAGACCAGCTTCCACTTGTATTCCATGGATTGTTTGTATACTGTCATGAGGACTGGGTTAGATTTCATATGGTATGTCAGAAGATTTATCATAATTATTCTTGTATTTAGAAATTGACAGGAAGTTTTAGTTTTCTCAGTTGAATTGTTTCATATTTTTCATGTCCAGACCTTTTATAGCCGCCTATTCTGATTGTTGAAGGTACGGTTGCCTATAATTGCTTACATCCACTTTATTTGAACTTGGTGGATAGTTGTCTCATTGCAATCATACCACATCTCCTTATTTTAATGTAGTAATTATTTTCTTCAGTAAAAAGTAATTTATTTGAAATGTATTTTCAAATAAATATATCCAAAATTCCCAAGTATTTTTCTAATATTCTTTGAAATAAAAAAAAACAACACATTATATGATACTTAATAGTCTGCTGAAATCCATGCACAGGAGACTCTGCCCACTTTTAGTTAGACCAAAATATTAACTTATTTCATGTACAAGACAATTGTTCATTTATCAGTAAGGACTCAGACAATAAGTCTGGGAAGTCAGATATTTAAAATGCTTTAGTGCACCAAAACCAAAAATGTCTTAAGCTGAGAGCCAAATCTGTGTAAGGTCAAATTCCACTAGAGGGAGTTTCAACCTTTAATAGATTAAGTAGAATTACATCATTATTAAACTTAAAATTACCAATTATATTATATAATGTAAATCATGCCAGAACCAGCCAGAGGGTAGTTCATCTCCATTATGCTTGATAGTCACCAGGAGCAGTACTGACTAAGCTGTACTGTCTCAATGGTCATAAGATAAATACATGATACAAATGTCCATGTGCTCATCATCCCTTGTTTATAGTTTGATATACAATATCTTGGAGCTTGAAATTCTGTTGAATGTTTTACCTATAAGAAAGGTAAGATATTCATGCAAGCTGTGTTTTATATTTGTTTCTGCTTTCTGTGATACCAATTGAGCATCTGCAAATTTACAAGAAAACAGAATGCTGTCTTATTTCCATATAAAGTGTTGTTAAATCATTAATTTCTTTCAGAAACTGGATCCATTTTTGTCCAAATTGCGAGCTACAGCCAAATATTTAATATGTGTAATGCAGGATTTATCTGAAGTTGATGTAGTGCCAAAAAATTTTGATGAAACAACTCGGACAATCAAACATCATGAAGAATCAGTGAAATCGGCTTTATGTGATCAGAGATTAATTTCATTACAATCAGATGGAAAGGGAATAATAAGTGATTTACAAAAGAGGAGGAATATATGTCACATACAGAAGACTTTAGGTATTGTCATTATATTAACACTGAACCACATTATATTTCACATCTAAAATTTCAATGTACTCTTTCCTTATATCGATTGTTGGGACAAAACATGCCAGACCCCATCAAATGTATTTGAATTTACTTTTTTGAAAATTTCTGTGTAAAAAAGCTGAACAGTTATATTATACCAACTAAGTTCACTGTGAATATTTCAGGAACTGCATGAAAACTGTTGAGTAGTTATTTAGACCAATAATGTTTGTGTGTTTTTAACATTTTAGGGACTGCATGAGAACTGTTGACCAGTTATACATTCAGCTACAGAATAGTATGGTGAAGTTAGTAAAGTTATCAGAGAACAGATTGAGAAAGCTGGAGAAATGTCTACATCTCAGGGAATTTGAAGAAGAGAGTAATAAGGTTTGTTCTTTTTAATTATTGTATGAGCAATTTCTGCATGTAAAATAAACCACAAGAAATTTATATTGTAATGTAAGGGAGATAATCTGACTTAAATTTTCATAATCAATAATCAAATAATGTCTATACAAAAAACACTTATATTGTCTGCTAAATTAACTTGCACTATTTTTTTTCATAAATTTGCTAACATATAAATCAAAAACTAACCTTAGATGATTTGATATTCTATTGAAGTTGTTTTGGCTTTGATGCTAGCATTAGGCTTCGCAAACTTTTGATCTTGAACAAACCCGATGAGGCATATTTCAGGATCATGAAATTGGTATGATATATTTATCTGAACAATATTTGGACAGTCGTTATTGCAATTATGAAAAATGGATAGTTAATATGCATGATAAGAGCCCTTGACTTGGCATAAGAAATTTTTACCGAAATTGTTTTATAGATTTTGTCGAGACTTGGACTTTTTAGAACTTTCCACATTGTGTGTTTGACAGTTTGAGTACACACGTGATTAATTTTGTTATAATTTCCTCATATTTCAAAGGTTCTCCTGATGAAAATTACCAACCTCCTAATGGAATCTGAGAAAAAGATGGAATTATTTCCATAAGAGTAGAAGCTAATATTATAATTTACCAACCAGAATCCCTATTTTCAATATTATATAGAATCATGAGTGCATATCATGTCCTGTTCAAATGAATGCATAGAGCATCATCCCTAATTGATCTAAATATTAAAATGAGCGTTGATATAATGTTTTTGAATATTAAAGGGAGATAATTGTCCTTGACTGTACTGTTAAATATGTAAGAGGCAATTTTAGTATAATTATTATAAATGTCAAAGCAATTATTATTAGTGTTTATTTTGTGAATCATTTAATTATTTCCCTTTGGCAATACCATAATACTGTTATTAAGTCATATGATGTTAACTAAATGATTTGTACTTGGTGTAAAGAGGTCACTGATCTTTACCATGACAATTTATTATATAATTTAAAAAAAAAAAAAAAAAACATTGAAAATGGAGATCCAATTAATTTGTGAAACACATTTTTAGCTTTTTGAACCAAAAGACCAGTGTGAGTTATTGTTAATACTTGACATTAGTTGTCTGAATTGGTCTTATTGTCAACTTTTACCATAAATATCCTGTCAAAGCACTTAATAGTCAATTGAAAACAACTTGGCCTTTTCTAACCTTACAGTCGTTTAGTTTCAATTTTTGTTTGGTAATGAATTGTTTATTTGGTAGTTACATGTAATATGGGATCTGTTATTGTTCACTAATATTTGACCTTGCACTAAGCAAATTTTGTAAATATTGCAGTTTTCTTCTTCATTTTCAGCCCTCTTTGAAATATATGAGCATAACTTGGTATCTGATTGTATATTGAGTACTTATCATAGCTAAGTTTTGTTTTGATCTACTTTCAACACAACTGAACTCAGTAAATTGATTTTTCTGCCCAGCTAATCTTTGGAATAGTGTGCTGCTATTTAGTATACAATTGTAAAATGAATTATTTGCAGAGATTTGTTCTAGTTGACATATTTTATACCTAATTTCGATCCATGGATGTAGACAATTTCTTGAAGATGAGTTTTGTCACTTAATATTCAGTCTTAATAGCAAGCATGTGATTAATTGCATTCTATAAAGATATCTTCTTAGCACAATATATTAACATGCACATAATTTGCTGCTCTCATACAAATGACATACTTCTGAATCCATGATTGGATATTTATAAATTTTAAACTGGAGATAGGCTGACATTTTCTTATTTCAAATAATTATTATAGGTTAGTTAAATTCCTGCAGAATGAAATTTCATCTGGATTTTGGCAGTTTTCATGTGATAGAATATTCATTAAATTTTCACTTGAAAAGATTCTAATATCTAGACTGATTCTATATGAATATGTGGGTATACATCAATGAGACAGGAACCCAACGACAAATAACAAAAACACATGAAGAGATAGATGAGGTCAACACAGTCTACTAGCTTACACATATCATGTTTGAACATATCAACTCTGCCCCTTCTCCCTTCCATCACTATTGTAGTGGTCTGTAAAACAAAAGAAGATTTAAATTTAGTATATTTTACTTAACCAAATGATGAACTTGGAAATCTTTAAAGATAATCACTGTAAACATCTGAGATCAATATCAACATAATGAACCCTCCCTCCCATCACTACTTGTAGGTATTAAAAAAAAAGACTTTAATTTAGTGCCTATCTCTTAACCAAATGTAGAACTGGGAAATCCCTGAGAAAATATTCAATGTAAACATTTTAGATCAATGGTTTATCAATCTGTTTCTCAACACTGTAACATCAGTGATGAAATTAATTGCCTTCATTACGTAACTCAATGAAATGTATGACTTATTGATCTAGGTATTGGCTGTTATTGTGTGAGGCTGTGAAACTAACAAGATTTATATCTATCCTTCAAAATGATGTGGTGTGGGATCTCTGCAATTCCTTAGAAATCTCTGTTATATATTTTGTAAATTTGAACAGATATTGTGAGCTCTGGAGATGTTCTAGTTATTGGAGTTTGATCTATCATTGTCCCAGTTGTGTATTAGAATAGCAATACAGGAAAAGAATGTTGTAAAAAGTGGTAGAGAGTTAATTATAGTGTAAACTGACCATATGTACCGGTATTGTTTATTTATCTGTCCTTTATGTGTTTTTAGAAGAATTATAAAATAATGATATTTGAGCAGATAAAGAAAGGGTCCTTTCTTTGTTATAATGGGTCGTATTTAATTTGGGACAAAATATCAATCTAAAATAGATATTTGAGACTATATATGGATGTTGGTATTATTGATTTACTTATGTCTGGATATACATGATATACTTTATTATAACACAGGGACAAGCAACAGTTTATTGAGTTATAAGTGTCATATTGATAAAGTATTAGTATTAATTTTTATAATTTGACATTTGTAGTTATTCAGACAGTAAAGTGTTTTCTGTGGTGCATCTGAACTGAAGATTAAGTGGATAAAAATCTATAGGGTTTCATAGTACCATTTTACCCTTTCATAGGATAATTATAGCAAGAGCCACGTGCAATCAGTTAATGCACTAATTGCCCAAAACTTTTGAGGCCCATGGCATGTATTAATTTCCTACTCAATTGTTTCAAAATATGTGAAATGTTGTATCAAGTTATGAAAAATATGATTCTTGTAAATCCTGTTTAAAATACAGTATACACAACCAAAATAATTGGAACTAAAATATTTTTATCAGTTATTATTGAGTTTAATATCCAGTGATCTCAAGTTCATACTCATATTCTATAAATATAATATAACACTCCAAAATGAACTACTGGTGATAGAAAGTTATGGGAGCATTAAACAAAACATGGTCATAACTGTAGTATCCTTTGAAGAGCTATACCAGAAACATACCTACCCAACAGTCTATCTGAAGTTACTCTATTGGTATGTTTCATTCATCACTTTACTATGCCATCAATAATTTACTTCTTGGCACAGTCACTGTATAATGTCCATTGATAATTAACCTGGCACAATCTCCATAGGTCTAAATTAACCCAGCATTCTTGGACAGAACTTCAAAAACAGATTGACACAGTCTGCTGTTTGTTTACATTAGTCATTAGTACATATTTATTTTCTGCTGACTTGGCAGTCTGTATGATAACCATATGACTGGTCAGCATCCAGTATGGTAAAGTCAGAAGTCCTAGACTTTTCTGGTGTGAAGACCAGCGACCCTTTACAGTTTTAGGGTTTTTTGTTCATGGTATATTTGAAAAATATCTAAAATGTACAAGGTTCTTTGAATTAGTAGAGTGATTAGATTTTTTCCAAAGTAACAAACTCCAAAATGTTGAAATGGAATAAGTAGTTTGTATTAGAATGGGAGTAATTGATGCATTACTAGAAATTTTATTGCAAATTTCTTCAAATTTACTTTGATCCTATATGTGATAATTTCCATCTCAAGCTACTTATCTGACATTGGTTTTTCTTGGTAGAGGAGAGTGAGAATGCATGATGTCTTAAGCTAACGTCATTGATGTTGTCAAGTAAAATAGTGAAAAGCAGATTTTCTATGATGTTTCAAACTCCAGGAAGTTTCTCCTCTAATCTCTTCTCAAGGTTATCACCCTTTGATGAGATTGTATCCAAGAAACTCCTTCTCTCTATTTCAAAACCATAGATAGTACAAGGCAAGTAGTGCTTATGGATAAATATCAGAGAATATATTAAAGTCATCTTCTTCTTGTTACATGTAAGCCATTTCTTAATCTTTGATTACTGTCCTCCGTCAACAGTATAAGCAGGGTTGCTTTGATATATTGGTAACCAGTAATTCAAAATATTCACTGCATATTCATCATTTAAAAAAATGGAAGATAAATATATTTTACTCTGCATTCAACTTTTTGATTAGATAAGATAAGAAATGAAAATAATAGAAACATACGTTTAATTATTTTCGAGTCTAAAATCAGCATAGTTTTTTTATAATCACTTTATAGTCATATAGGTGTATTTAATAAAACTTGTAATAAATAAAAATCATAAACAACAACAAAAATAAACAAATTTGGGATTTAAGAGGACCACTAGGTTTTCAGATACAGAATCATTTATAGCAATTTTGTTAAAAAAATGTTTCGTAAATTTTTGTAATTTTGACAGTATATTAGTAAGTGGTTTTCATTGTCTGTTCTTTTACATTTTAGACACGTTCTTTTTTTAGAGGTAAATTGAGAGATCTGCCCTTTTCTACTAAAAAGTAATGATCGATAATTCTTATTGTTGTAAGAAAGTGAATAGTTTCAAAATTTGGATATCTTAGATAAAATTCTTGATCTTGTTTGACTTTTGCTTTTATAAAGAAAAAAAATCTATTTTGGGAAGAACAGTAATGTTTCAAAGTAAAGTTACAATTTCAAACAGTGTGAAACTTTTGATTAATGTTCATAATGATTTGGTGGAGAGCATGAGAACTCATTAGAAATATCATCTGACTAATTTGAAGGTTAATGATTTACAGTAAAAAATGAATAAAAACTTGTTTTCACAGCAGACAGCACATGTCCAGGATGGTAAATAAGTTCCCTAGATTGTTTATTTATTTTAGTATGACTGAAAACATCTGTTTTTATGAGTCTAACACCAATTCCTTAGTTAATATCTAATCTAGAATTAAGCCTATTTTATCTTTTGGCTTTATCATCATCAATTCTGCTAAAATTACAGAGATCATTTTCTATTTTATAGATAACTGATGTTTTTGTATGTATTGGCAGATTCTCTGCTTTGATCATAATTTTTGGTAAATATGAATTATCATAGTGAATCATAGTCATCTGGGTTACAAGGATGTTTTATAACTTGCAGTTTCTATGGAGACTTTGATAAATTTTTGAAGATGTGCAAGTTTTGAAATCACTATAATCTTAATGGTTTATAGTATCTGAGAAGTGTGTCAGACTTGTGCCTCAGCAGATTACTGATTATGATAAATTTTGGAGTGTAATGTGGATATATGTTCTGTCCACAGGACATATATTATTATTTAATTGTAATTTTTAAAGGATAAAAAGTATATTTTAAGTGATTACATGAAAATCCAGAATGTATGATAGAATGCTGGAATATGTTGTAAGTACTTTTAAAATATTAAAAATTAAAAGTAATACCAACAGAGTGCTTTCTATCTCTCTGTAAAAAATGTAATTTTTGGTGTTCAGGTACAGATATATTTATTTTTGGTGGGGAATTAATTTGTGCAAGACATAAATTGAATTCTAGAGATAGAGATATTTCTTTTTATAATCAAAAGTAATGTTTTCTTTTATATTAATTCATGCAGTGTTTAATCCCTAGGATTATATCATTGTATTTATTTCATTTATTTCTTGTAAATGTAACAATTTTTTTATTTTGTTGAAATTTATTGAATATTGCACTTGCATGTTACCCTAACTTAATAAGGAAACTGCTCACAAATACAGGAAACGTCAAGTGAAATTCAAATGAGTTTGGACTTGAAAGAAAATTTACATTCAGATGTTTGACTGAGCAGTCTGGACTATTGACTAGAAAATGGTGTAATCAGACATGACATTTTAGTTGCTATGAAGTGCAGATGACAGGATCAGTCACAGTAATAGAAAATTATTATTCATGAAGGTTTCTTAATCAATTTATTATTTTTCAAAGCTGGACATACAATCATAGTTGTGGTAGCTGAACTCAAGAATTTATTGTTATTACTCTTGAAGTACACATTCATTGTAAACTCTTGAAATATTATTACTATCCAAGAGGCTTTGCTCTATCTCATTCCTAGTGGGACAAAATGTTTTTCAGTTGCAGTTTCTTCAAACTTATCAATTACTGTGTCTCTTTCATCTACTGTTAGAGAACAGTTATTAGTATAAATCAAGTGAAGTCCATGGTTAACTTTTTATAAGACCGCAAAATTAGCACTTTGTTGATCATTTGAATTCTTGGTTCACCTTTATCCACAACATACATGAAAATTGATAACCCTCGATTAATAATGAATCAACAGTATCTAGGTATCAGGTTTTCAAAAGTTGTTACTTAATTGTGTGTAAGAATAATTAAGCTAATTGAAGTGCAAAAAGTACACTGACATTAACAGGTTATCTTTGACTGACTTTTTGATAAATGAATTATGACTGGAGATTCTGAATAAGTAATGAAGACATTGGTCTCATTATATAAGCATTGACTCACTCAATGACAGACCAGTGTATTCAGTTGGATATTTTAAGGATTAGAATATGAGAAGATATGTCATATGAAGTGCAATGTGAAAAAAAGCTTCATTGTAATCCTTTATTTTGCTTCATTACAAAATGGATGAATTTGCAGCACATTCTTTTGTAAAACTGAATTATCTGAGATATGTCTGTATTGTAGATTACATCTGACCTTGACCTCATTAACATGGATCATTGATTATGTATTTAGTTTATGTGATACCTGTAGTAAAACCTTTATCTTACAGAATTTCAACAAAATTCTATCATACTCAATAAAGCAGGCGAGGCAGTTTCTGAGAGACATTTCACTCTTGTGTGTATTTCTCCTGACAGTTGAATACATTTTTAACATGGAGGAAGTATCTGTTCCCAATAGACACCAGTACTTTATGCTATGAATTGTATTCATTTAAAAGATGGTGTCTTTTTCTTTGAAATATTCAATTACCTTTTGTTAAAAGTATAAAGAAAACTTTTTAAAACTTCATTTGCAATATCTGTTTTACCTGTAAGTTTTCCTGTTTTAACCTCAGTAAAGAATGTGTACAACATGTTGTATTGAGTAGATGTAGATGATTTTATAGTTCTAAATGGGGGTGTTATTGAACATGTTACAAATAATATTGCAAACAATTATATTATAAGGTAAGCTTACATTTTTATTATGTCATTTAGTAGATTGTATGTAACACAATAGGTATAACCTGTTTCAGTATACCCCCATGATACACATTGTTAAAAACAATGGTTACATTTTCTGTTCAGGGTTGTGAAGTAATATTCTCTCCTAATGAAACATAATAACCTCAATGGGACAATGTTATAGATTGCAACCTACAATTTAATTGTTTTCCCCATGCTAAAGGAACAATAGTAGCATTTTTTTTTTAGATTTAAGCAAGTTGATTTTGAGAGCAAAACCTTGTTAGATGCAAAGAAAAATTGTTAGGCCAATATGTTTTTGTCCAAAAAATAGAGGTTCCTGTTGCTTTTCTGTACACAATTTTTGCTTATCTCCCTTGCCTATCAGTTCTGCACTTAAAAATACATGTCTCTTCATTTCTTTAAGTTTCTTAATGGCAAATGAAATTAGATTGTTTTGCATATAGTCTATGAAAGAGTCCATGAGGTGTTTCAGTAATAATAAATATCAGGTGCACACAAAGACCAAATAGGATTAGCCACACTCTGAATTCTGAATACCATGTTATCTTCATTTCAATGGCTGCGCCCATATTACTGCATGTTACTGGATTGTTTAACAGATAAAACTGCTGATGTTATCACATATGCATGAGTTAAAAAAATAACAGGTTTAAAACTTTACAATGTGTTAAAATTTCTATGTTTTAGCATACAGTGAAAGGTCCAATTCTAAAACAACAGTTAAAATGATATGTCCTCACATAAAAATAAGGTACTGGACTTCCAAATGAAGTAAAGGGCTACAGAAGAATTTCAAGATGTAGATAATTCTGAATGAGATTAGGTACACTAATGAAGTAAGATTGATTGAGTGGTTTTTGCTTTCTTAATTTCCAGTGGCAAATATTTGATGCTTGTTCTGGATAGAGAAAAAATTAAGAAATACATCAGATGAGGAACTAAGAAGTGGGTAGACTAGGGTGGATAGCAGCTTTCTTGTATTGCCATTTGAATAGTTATCGTTTAATAGGGGCAAAATTTGACTTGTGACAGACCACCTATGGAGTCTAGACCCCCTCAAAGAGTTGTTGCAATGGTTTTTAATGTTCAGAAAAATTGTCACTCTCTCAAGACAATGGGTATCAGATTAAACAAGTACATTTCTACTAGACTTGGCTCACACTGTCAAAACAGATGCCCCTCTAAATGTTTTTCATTATAGGATGGAAGATATTAGGTAGCAATACTTCTATACCCCAGTCACCCTTAGGGTCTAATGACATAAGAATAAGGTCCTTGTCTAGATTTTCATTTTGAAAAAAAAAACTGTGATTCAAATGCATTAGGAATGTATGTAGCTTTAGTTTTTTTTTAACCATAACAGTTCATTCACAGATAAACTGATCTTATCTTAACGTGACTGTCTGATTTATGAGAAAGTCATTAACAAACCTTACTCTGGTGTCAATTAATAGCTTTAAACTAACTACCTAATGATAGCTAACTTTATTTGGATGCAATTCCATAACCGATTTGTCCAACCTTCTTGATAAAGATAAATCATGGTCACTAAGTGACAATTATAGAATTCAAATCAAAGGAAAAACTATCATTTAAGAAATTGCCCAATCACATCCAACAGGAAGAGATTTCTATTAATTTGAAAGCTGGATCAATAGTCTTCCCACTTATATATCTGTCTGTTTTCCTTAATCCTGATCTCTCTTTTTCAGGTCATCAGTTGGTTACAGAGCCATGGTGGACAGATTGCTGACCGCTATGCCAATCTGGCAGACAACTTAAAAGCCATCCGATCTCAACAGAAAGACTTTGAGAAATTTCACTTCAGTGCAATGGTAAGTGAAACATAAATATTTTGTATTCATTACCTGTAAGAAGTATTAATTATTATACTAAAAATCATTTTTACAAAATTTTTTAATTTGTAATTCTGCTTATTTAAGTATGCATGTGCATGGTACGTGCAACGATTTGAAAGATAGTGCATGCAGATGTTCTTTTATTAAGTGCAAGCTGATTAGGATGAATATACAAATATCATAGCTTTTTCTCTTTTTTATATAACAAGTCCTGATCTTAATAACCACACCTCTAGTCAATGAGGGTTTGGGGTTCATCCTGAAAACAAAATAGTGATGAAGAAGTTGGGATTCAGATTGACAAAGTTAGATCATCATGACCCAAAATAACCCCCCTCATAAAAATCCTTGCCAAAGGCCTAATAATGGTATCCCACAATAGGATACAAACTACTGTTTTTTTTTAAACAAAAGATTACCTGCACACAAAGTTTTGAGTACTCTTCACAATTAAGAGTTTGTTTGATGCATAAAACAAATAACAGAAAATACCAAAAATATTGGACAGCACAACAGGCTGACATTAAACAGGTTAAACACATTCTTTGGCTACAATTACTTGTAAATGAATTATATGCTTTGTATGAGTTACATGTAATTTTACTCATTATGAATGTTGAGTATACATATTTTTATATAAAAGCTAGTTAATTAATAAAAATGAATTTAATATGCAGTTTACAAAAAAGTAGGTAAACAAATGAAATATCTCCCCCAAAGAAAGAAGGGAAAATAATACAAAAATGTGTAAATTTGAAATCCTCAAAAGACAAGTTTTTTATTTCATGGTGACAATTTGTGTTTTAAAAACTTCATTTTTACAAAAAAACTTATATCAGATGAACATTATTGCAAAAATAGCCAGAGGGATTAAAGACTGCTTTCATAAATAATAAAAAAACAGAATTGACTTCAGATATAAAATTTATGATTTCCTTTACTCTAGGGCAGATATAAATATTTTTTTTGATTGTTTGTAATATTTATAGCTGGCAGTAGCATGTACTAATAGGATACATTGTTAAATAATTCAATCTGAACAATACTAAGTAAAAAGATCACAAAAATGTATAGGAATCTTTATAACAACTAGAGAAAACTTACTTTTGATGGTAAATATACAGTCACATTATCAGATCTTTAACTTTTAAAAATTTAAAAAAAAATCTGTTTCTACTAACCTGATTTATTGTTGATGATGACACTTTCTTATGTTGAATCTGTATTTGTATATATTACATAACATGTCTGAATTTCTGGCTAGAATTAGATGATTAAACATTTTTATGCCCCATTTATGGGCATTATGTTTTCTGGTCTGTGCGTCTGTCCGTCCGTTCGTTCGTTTGTCTGTTCATCCGTCCGTTCATCCCTTCGTCCCGCTTCAGGTTAAAGTTTTTGGTCGAGGTAGTTTTTGATGAAGTTGAAGTCCAATCAACTTGAAACTTAGAATACATGTTCCCTATGATATGATCTTTCTAATTTTAATGCCAAATTAGAGATTTTCCCCCATTTTCACGGTCCACTGAACATAGAAAATGATAGTGTGGATGGGGCATCCGTGTACTGGGGACACATTCTTGTTGATTATGTTTTTTATATAACTGTGTATTTCTGTGCAAAATTACATGTAATGCATATAATATATGTATGTGTATTTGTAGCTTTTTAAAGTATGTGTTTAACCTCTTGGTTGTCAACTTTTCATTACTGGTACATAACATTTCAGCTATATTTAATATTACATATATAATTATGACTGTAAGAATAAAAACCCTGTCACATTTTTTTAAAGAAAATTGTAGTGTTCATAATATCATTTTATATGTAATTGTTTCTGTGTAATTTCGAGTAATTCTGTCTCGTAACAAGGAGGAAATTAAAACCATTTCTAAGCTAAATTAATCAAAATAGACCTTAAAATGCCTTTAGCAAATTAACACTGAACTTGTTTGTCACGATCAATAAAAGGACAGCATCCTGAGACAGCATCAGGTTTGATAATTTGTCACTTGGATAAGATTCTTTGCTTTGGCCAACGGTTTTATTTGAAATCAATCATAACACATCCGCAAGGTCTTCTATTCCTGTTATAGAACACAACTCCCTCTTTATAAGTAATAACATTGTTTTGAAAAGTTGTTTTCAGCAAAAGAAGAGAAATTAATTACGGAAGAATTCATTAGATTATTGTTTGAAATGTAATAAAATAATTTGGCACCATCCCATTGTTGGAATATAATGAGTATGTGCCATGTCCAGGATAAGATATCTGACAATGAAATTAAGTTATTTGAGATTGGTGTAAATATTAAATGTTGATATCTCATTAGAAACTGACACATAACTGGCATTTCTGGGTTTACAGAAATTGAACTGATTGTAATGAATATCCCTTACTTGATTTAGCAAATGTTTTGGTGAGAATGTCTGAAATTAAGTAAATGTTATATATATTTTGTATTTATTTAGGATTAGAACTACTAGCAGAAGTAGTTTTTATGGTACAGTTCTGTAATTGAGGCTGATAGCTGGAATTCCTAGAGGAATATTATTTGTCTGGATTGAAGCCTTTTTAAAGGGGGATTAATCTTTCAGTTGTTTTTGTCTGTAGATTTCTAAATGGAGAGTTGTAAATTGACACCTTAAATTACATAGATAAACAAGACAACTATCTCCATAAATAACACCTTATATTTGCAACATAATGAAGTTTCTTATTTGTGTGTACACAGTAGCAATATCCAACATTTTGGTTTAAAAATATAAAACTGGCATATACAAACAATTAAATATCTTGACATAGCAGCCATTGTGACACTTTTTTAGAAACATTCATTACTGTGAATTCATTTATTATCGTGGATACCAATTTTCGTGGATTGAGGAAAAATTGTTTTTTCATGGATATTTGATTTGGTGGTTTTGTCAAAGTCTGCATACCAACCCTATAGTAAATATGTACTGTATGTTGAACATTTATATTCGTTGTTAACCTTTACCCACAAAGTCCACTAACACTGGTATTCCACAATTATAATGAATACACAGTATTTGAATATAAGTTCGATTTTTTCCAAATTAAAAATGTGCACTGTATACTAGGAACATTTTAATTTACTATTCTGTAACATATATTGTCTCTTTATTATTACAGTCTTTCATAGAAAAGGGAAATGATTTGTTAGAAGAGGCCAGTATTTTAGCCCAATCAGGAGACTTTGATGATGCTACAGGGTACAAAGAATTGGCCCGGACCCTGAAGAAACATTTACAAGACTTTACACAGAGACTGGAGACCACCAGGGAAAGGATAGAGAGTACTACAAAGTGTTATCATCTCTTAGATAAGGTAAGGTGTATTAATAATATGGGTCATTACAATGTTATGGTATAAGATGGGTGACTGTTAAGATCCTGGTGCTTACATTACAATGTTTGTTGTATAAGATGGGTGACTGTCAAGATCCTGGTGCTTACATTACAACAAACATTGTAATGTAAGCACCAGGATCTTAACAGTCACTCATCTTATACCATAACATTGTAATGTAAGCACCTGGATCTTGACAGTCACCCATCTTATACAACACCATTGTAATGTAAGCACCAGGATCTTGACAGTTACTAGTTCATCTAGTAAAACAACATTGTAATGAAAGCAGAGACAGATTTAGGGGGCAGGGGCCTGCCACCTTATGGAGCTACATATATGATAAATGCATAGACGTTTAAATTGCCAGCCACCCCTCCCCTTCCCCTTTTCAAAATCATGGATCCTGAGTTATTTATTAATTTATTATTGTGAATATCGATTGCAGTGTTTATTTTAAACAGCTTTGAATGAGGTGGAAAAAAAAACAAATACCGCTAAATAATCTTATCAATCGACAATACGTTGTATGTGAATCAAAATTGACATCCCGTATACTTACCTCCCCCTTTTTTATTGTCAACACGTCAACATGTGTTGATTTTACATTCATTAAACTTCTATTTCTTAACTTTGATTTTTGTAAGTTAAAATTGAAACAAATATACATGATACTTACTTTAAATAATTGGTTTCATTGACAAAATAACAGTTTCATGCCTCCTGGTTTGTTTACATCTACACGATCTAGGGAACAAAGGAATTATTAATAAAAACCGCAAAAGAGTGCGCGTGAAAACCGATACTCTACACCATGTGGTGCTGTGACCCCTAACATAGTCAAATTGACCATGCAGATAGTCATTATGACTTGATGGGTAGTCATTCATGCTGTTGACTACCTTTCTGCTAATATTTGACTAACTGAATAGTCATAGTGACTAATTTAAATTTTCAGTGTGGGGTCCAGACTGACTAGGTTGTTTCAATTATTTGGTCCCATAACTAGTGATTACTGATAGAGTCTGGATTGGATAGTTTTGTTGTTATATCTTGGTCCAAGACCTTAAAGAATGAATGTATATAGTGATATATTGGAGCAATGGGTGTCTAAGCAAATTGAAAAATGTTCAGAATTAAAAAAAGAGTATTATATCTACTTTTGAGTTTAACCCTGCCACATATTCCTGTTTCAATGAAGAAACTTTGTCTGTGGTTGGAGGACTCGACTCATATCTCAAAGTTTTTGTCTTTTATTGAACTTGGTATTGGTGCAATATCTTTGATAAATTCATTTAAACTTGTATAGACCAATTTCCCTAACCCTAACCCTAACCTGAAATGATAATTCGTAAGAAGTTAATGGACTAAGTGAACTACACTGAGATCAGAGTTATGATCATAATGTTCATCAGGATAAAAAAAAAAACAGATGTCTAATACAACTCAGAAAAAAACAAGGGAAAAAGATGTTAATTTTGAGCCTACAAACTAAAAATACACAAATGCATATGGATAATAAAGAAGAAAAAAATCAATGCATCTTAAAGTAAGAACTGAAAAGAAGTATAATATCTGCCAATAGATCTTATTGACATTAATGCATATCAAATCTCATCATTAAATACTATTTATATGCCAGAATATCTTGATATTTTTTACACTTTGTGAGAACATGATCTTTAATGGATATGGCTTGTTAATTAATGTGTTTACATCAAAGAATCCATAACAAGTGGTTTATCCTGTTGATTTCAAGTGTTCATTGCCTAATACTCTCACACCTAGTTATTATGCTTGGGAGGGAAAGTTGCTTCTTGTTGGAATTCTGTCAATTTTTTCAAAGAGAATTATAATTCATCATTTTATGAATTGTTTGATAAAAGAAAGTGGAAAATTCATTCAAGATTTTGCAACCTCAGAAGAAATTCTTTTCATCTTTGCAGGAATATCAAAGTATTAGGTTTTTGTGATATTTTATTTTCCTTAGGAGCAGGTTGTTTAAATAACTGCATTAATAATTTGATATGTTGTAGAGCTATGAATGGGCTTTAGAAGCAATGAAATATGTGGCCAGTATGAAAATGGACCATTCGACAACTTTAGAAGGACTAGAAAAATTATTACGTAGTCTAGAGCTTTACCTTCGTCATCATCCTGCCATGACAGAGGCAACATTTGCCAGTATGTCGGAACTTGCCCAACAATTGCAAAATGATAAACTTCTAGAACAGTGTCGTGTTGCGAAAGCACGTTGTGTTGAAACAAACAATTTATTGAATCTCAGGCTGGGAACTTTACGTAGGGCAAAAGAAAAAATGTTACGAGAACAAAATTTGCAACCCTCAAATAGTTTTGGTTCTCCACATAGAAACCCTGAACGGACTTATGCAAAGGATTCTAATCAGATGAGTCAGTCTTGTGAACTAGGAGAAGGGCATGGAACCCCATTCTTTCCAGTACCCCCGCTGTTCCAAACCGTGCAATCCATCCAGCTTTTAGAAAATGTGTTTCCGAAGCAGCTTTTTCACCTTGTTCAGGAAATTCTTATATTACTGAGGATTTATCTGATCATGTGGTTACTTCAATTCCAAAAGTGTTAAATGACACAACATTAAAATCTTCTCGAGAAGATTTAACGGAAGACTCATCAGAAAGTGCTCAAAATAACCAGAACAATAATACTGAAAAACTAAATAATTCAACAACAAACTCCACCGATTTTGTTTTTACTCCACCGTATGAGCCAGGAAATACACTTTCCTCTCATAACAGACCTGTGAAAAAATGTTAAAACGGACTACAGTGAATTCTCTAGATACAAGTGGTGTAGTTCAAAATGGACATATAAGTTTACAAAAACGGACTAGTGCTCCATTGCCTAGTAATGTTATAATTGAAGAAGATGAATCAAAATTATCCCCGCCATTAAGAAATCCACAGATGAAGGCACTCGAATGTCGGCCTGTTAGTATGATAACTGTCAGTACAGATAGTCTTTCAAGGTAGGTGGCAAGAGTTGTATAAAGTTAACCAATATTGGTAGAAAATTAGACAAGATATGGGGGAAATTATTGCTGTTTTTCGTCATGACAGTTTGCTGGAAGGTTGTTAACAATGCAACTTAAGAGTTCACAGAACACAGCATGATCAAGAGGCCCTAGTTGTACTTTGTGAAAAAACAAATCATACCATATTTTAAATTATTTCATTCATCTTGCATATGAATATTGTAATAAAAATATTAAGGATAGAATATTTTGCTCTTCTGGTAAAAATTGAACAAATGGCAATAAATGTACTGTGAGATTAATTAATGTGGATCCTGAATACGATGTTATTTGATATTACCATGTAGCAAAAATTGAATTACAGTTTACAGTGTTGAAATGTTTTTAAAACTAAGAGTGAAATTAATATATTGATGAATTGGTTTTAGTATTAAATACCATAGCCAGGAAGACTGAGCTAATAGAATACAATATTTATTTTCTTTTGTTGTAAATATTTCTTGTATCTTCCAATTTACCAAATAAATGTATGGAACAGCAGTCCTCTTGATTAATAAAAGTCTAATTATAGACTGGCAATAGTAAACTTGAATTTGGATGTATTTTAGTTTGTTGGAAACTGTGACTTTTGATGTCATGATATGCAAGTTTAACAAAACTGTTAAAATCTAGCTTGTGTCTTTGAAACATGGACCTCTTAAAGTTAATTATGTGGTGATGAAAAAATTATTTGAGAACTTTGGTCAGAAAGCATCTTTGGCCCTTAAAACATGTAAAAAAAAAAAAACATTTTTCTAAATTTTTATCAAAAGTGTTACAAGAAATTTACCATTCATGTCACCAACAATTTCTGATTTTACTATCAAATTGAGTATTAAGTATACTTATACAAATTTAATTTAAGATAGATGAATTGTCATAATTTGATTTATTATTGTTTTTATAGTTTACCTGAGGAGGAAGAAGAAAATCAAGAAAATAGTTGTACCAGTCCTCAAAAAAGAGATTGGTCCAAAGGAGTTTGTGGTAGTCCACCTACCAGAGAATGGACCCCAGTCCCTGTTAATTCACATCTGTCAGAGTTCAACAGAAATGTCCCAACTGGATCTTTAGCTGGTCTTAAACTTTCTGGGAAGGAATCTAAAAGGTAGCTATCCATATTGTATAGACACTTGTCTATTGTGGAAGACTATGTTGACCTCTAGATAACCTCACATTTCGGTTTTTTTCATACATTGTAACTTATTGTAAAAGTTATTTATATACATGGACATCAGCTGTTTCAAATGGAATTTTGTAAATGTATGTTGTTGATTGAATACTTTGGGATTACAATGGAGGCTGATGTCACTTATTTATGATATATAAAGAATTATGTGAAATGCACATTAAGTTGGAAATGCTGTTATTGTCACATTGTTTTAAACCAAACAAATTTTTGGAAAATAATCAATTAATGTAACAGTCAATGGGAGACAACTCTTGTTGAATTAATTACAGCTGTACTTGGATGGGAAATTTGGATTTTTTTCTCTCATGCTTTAGCATCTGAGTGAATAATTTATATGACTTTGAAAGTATGTACCTAAATAATGAGATAATTATCAGTACATGTGTACTACTGAGGAGTCAAACAACTTGAAAATTTTTTAAAAACATAGCATTTTTTGACAAACAAATGAATACAAAAGGTATGGCCCTGAAAATTACAATACTAAAATAATGGATCAACACCTATCAAAATATCTATTAGATAATGATAACAATGAGGCTTTATGAAATTTTGAAATTAAAGTGATTCTTATATTGAAACGGTTACAATTGATTTTTTTCATGAGCATCTAATTTAAAGTATTAATGATTAATTCTTCATATATGTCATAGAAAAATAATGAGATGCATTGTGCTTCAGTATCACAGATATATTTAGAAATGAATGTTACATACAGTACACACAGAGAGTTTGTAATCCCAAACTCCATACACATAATTATTCCTGGTGTGACACCAGGAAACTCCGACATCCCTCCCTAAATTCTCGGAGAAATTTGGGAGTATTCCTCCGACTTCGCGTAAATTCGCTACCTTTTGTTTATTGTATTAGCGACATCTCTCCCAGTCCGTGTGACGCGGTGTCACACCAGGTAATTAATTGCCCTAATCCTTCTGATCTATGCCGGCACACGACAGTCAAGGTATGTGAGATTTCTAATGTAATTAAACAGTTGTATTTCCTGTCTATTGATAATCAGGTTATATATCTGATTGCTTGAAACAAATAAAAGATTAAAAAGCAAAACGTTATTGTTAATTCTTTCAATTACATTGTACATTAAAATTAGTTTTATTAAAAACAACTATATTGGGTTTTGACCTCGGTTTTTTGTCAGTAAATAAATGTTTAATTTACAAAAGAGATATAATTGTGTAAAATAAACGGAGACTAACGCTGAATAAATGTGGGCAGTTTGAAGAAAATTACACGTCTCAAAGTTTTGTATACAAGTAAAAAGAAAATATTATTCACTATTCATTATGCTAATAAGTCTACACTATTTTCATTTTACGATTACATAATTGCTTGATAAAAATAAAAGATTTAAAAGCAAAATGTTGTTGTTAATTCTTTCAATTGCATTAAAGTTTTATAAAAAAAAACTATACTTGATTTTGACCTCGTTTTTTATCGGTAAATTATATTACTTACGAAGAGACTACTTGCGTAAAAATAAACGGAAACTAACGCTGAATATCAAATGTGAGCAGTTTAAAAGAAAATTACATGTCTCAAAACTTGTATATGCAAGTAAAAGAAAATACTATTAACCATTCGTTATGCTTAATAAGTCTCGGCATTTTCTCTTTACGATTTGTTAGCATTACTTTAGGATAAATAATACATTTCGCTACAACAGGAATACTTCTATAGCTGCATCAACTCGTCATTGCATAATATTCATTTACGCACAATGAATGTAAGATTTGTGTTGTATTTAGGACAGTGATCTTTAAATATTTTTAAAGGAATTAATTGCCGTGGGAAGACGATACACGTCTCAGTGATCAACAGTGCGTGGTTGAACTTTGAACTTGACTTCGCTCACAATATTGAATGCTAAAAATAGTGACATCAATTTTGTCCACGAGATTTTTATTTAGCGGAAATATTATCACGTAACAGTAAACTGTCCTTTCTTTGACAGATGTGTACTGTACTCTGATAAACTGCTTAACGAAATTAAAAAATGATGTTTTAGCTGCATGAGATATCAGAACCTGACATATATCTGTAAGTTTTGTATTTTATTTTCAGTACTTTGGCTCATGTCATGTGTGAGATGGTACAAACAGAGAGAGACTATGTTCAGTCATTACAATATATCATAGAAAACTATATCCCAGAATTATTACGAGAAGACGTACCTCAGGCCTTACGTGGAAAGAGAAACGTTATATTTGGAAACATTGAGAAGATCTATCAGTTTCATTATCAGTATTTCTTGAAGGAAGTTGAGATGTGTGAACAGAAACCTTTCCAGATCTCACATTATTTTCTCATGCATGTAAGTAGAAAGATGTGATATCTACATGATAGATATTTCTGTTCTTAGTATAAAAATAAAGGAGATGTTATGATTGCCAATGAGACCACTATCCACCAGAAGAAAGGATGAGAATGCTCACATCTATTGGTCACTGACAGCCTTCAACAATGAGCAAAAACCATACTATATAGTAAGGCATTAAATGCCTAGCAAGACAAAATGTAAAACAATACAAAATAGAAAACCAGCGGCCTGATTTAGTTTTGTTTTTGTTTTAGCCAGTTAATCAATGAGATGACTATTCAGGAATATTAATAATTCCATGTTACATAAATGTTACAAAAGAAATAAAATAAAATAAACAAATATTTTACAAAATGAAAGTTACAGTGTTGCAATAGAATTTCAAGTTTAATGGCAAAGTTGGAATGTTGCATACATTTTACAGGTGTTTCTATTATTTTTCTATTTCTATAGATATAATGGAACTTGGGAAAAAATCATCTTGCATCTTTTTGAAATATGACAAAGCA
Source organism: Mytilus coruscus (assembly GCA_017311375.1). Classification (NCBI taxonomy): domain Eukaryota; kingdom Metazoa; phylum Mollusca; class Bivalvia; order Mytilida; family Mytilidae; genus Mytilus; species Mytilus coruscus. The sequence continues at coordinate 23,558,657 of CM029600.1, forward strand.
TACATGTTAAGATTTTTTAAATAAAGGAGTTAAGGTGTCAAGAAATATCAGAAGATCGAAGAATTTAAAGTACTCTACATGGTAACATTGCAAGAAAATCAAAAATATAAAGCTGATGTTGTTTTTCAGGAGAGTTTTTTCTACCTGTATGCTTTATATAACAAAGGTTTTTTCAGGAGAGTTTTGTCGAGCCTCGTCTTTTGTCGCAGAAAGCTCGACATAGGGATAGTGATCTGGCGGCGGCGTTAGCTAACTTCTTAAAAGCTTTATATTTTAGAAGGTAGAAGACCTGGATGATTCATACTTTGTATATAGATGCCTTATGTTACAAAGTTTCCGTCTGTCATATGTCCATTGTCCTTGACCTTATTTTCATGGTTCAGTGACTACTTGAAATAAAAGTCAACATTTTTGTAATGTTCATTTCTTTCTTATTATGAGTAATAGGATAACTATATTTAGTATGTGCGTACCTTGCAAGGTCCTCTTGCCCGTTAGACAATTTTCATTTGACCTCGACCTCATTTCATGAATCAGTGAACAAGGTTAAGTTTTCGTGATCAAGTCCATATATCAGATACTATAAGCAGTAGGTCTACTATATTTCGTATATGGAATGATTGTAAGGTGTACATGTCCAACTGGTAGGTGTCATCTGACTTTGACCTCATTTTCATGGTTCAGTGGTCAAAGTTAAGTTTTTGAGTTTTGGTCTGTTTTCTAATACTATATGCAATAGGTCAACTATATTTGGTGTATGGAAATATTTTATGATGTACATGTCAGTCTCGCAGGTTTTATTTGACCTTGACCTCATTTTCACGGTTCATTTCTCAGTGTTAAATTTTTGTGTTTTGGTCTGTTTATCTTCAACTATAAGCAATAGATCAACTATATTTGTTGTATGGAAGGATTGTAAAGTGTATACTGTGGATTCATTTTATTTGTGGTATACCAATTTTCGTGGGTTTCGTGGGTCACAGCGAACCACAATTTAAGAATTCAACGAAGAATAATCCCGAGAAATGTGTATGGAGTCGGATGTTTATTTCCGGTTATGTTATTCAGTTCTAGTATAGTGTTGACTAGCGATAAACATTGTAACATAACACATGTTTTAATGAAAGAAGATACAAGTATTTTGATTAAATCAATAATAAATGTATCGAATATCAGTGACTTTTAAAATTGATTAAAACTGTTCATGGAAAATAACTGCAAGTTGTTAATTACCGTGTCATAGTTTGGTTTACTGGTCATTAAAAATCAATAGGATTAAGTACGGGGATATTGCCCGTAGGTAATATTGTTTATGACAGGAACATTTATTTTCACACCTTTTACTAATTATATGACTGTTTATTATATCGTGATTATGAGCTTTCAATCATAGAGTTTTGAATGACTTATAAAATTCCGACAAGATTTATAAATTGTAAAACAAACAAATAATGTCATGTATCATATAAAAGTAAAACGAACTCAATCTACATTGTAAACAAACTTTATTTTTCTATATTTATCTTATCTATTTATAACTCTTTATTGCTACTTTCACTTTTCATTGTTTCTCTCACCTTGACAACGTCAAATTCACTGTACCACTTTGAGTACTTCAGTAATTAATTTCTGTATGAAAATTGTCCTGATGACGCCTGCCTTGCAGTCGAAACATGTAGACCATAGCAAATAAAATTGCAGACCATTTGAAGTGTTGTTGTCAATTTTGAGTATTAAACAAATAATTAGTTGTCTCTGTCCATTATTGTAATAGAAGTTTTCAATGAACACTTTAACCTAGAATGACCAAGCGAGGATTATGACAATTCAAAACTTTTCAATGAATTCCTTCTTTTTGTTTGTTTTATTATTGATCAAACCAAGGAGGTTATATGATCTCCTAAATCAAATAGAAATCAATGAATTACGTATCTGATTTTTTTTTTTTTTTTAAATCAGCGATCCACAAATTTACGTATACCACGAAACGTCTTTTTTCTCTATCCATGAAAATTGATACACACAAAATAAATGAATCCACAGTATGTCTGTCTGGTAGGTATCATCTGACCTTGACCTCATTTTCATGGTTCATTGGTCAATGTTAAGTTTTCATGGTTAAGTTTGTTTCTTAGATACTATAAGCAATAGGTCAGTTATATTTAATGCATAAATTGATTGTAAGCTGTACATGTCTGTCTGGCATGGTTCACCTGACCTTGACCTCATTTTCATGGTTCATTGGTCAATGTTAAGTTTTCTTGTTTAAGACTGTTTCTTAGAAACTATTAGCAATAGGTCAACTATGTTTGGATTATTGAATGATTGTAAGGTGTACATGTATTTCTCGTTTGGTTTATCTGACCTTGACCTCAGTTTCTTGGATCATGTTAAGTTTATGTGTTACTTGTAGTAAAGCCTTATATTTAGGACTATCAACATAAAATCAATGGTTTGTAAAGAAGGCGAGACATTTCAGCGTGTGCACTCTTGTTTCTACCTGTATGCTTTATATAACAAAGGTTTTTTTCAGGAGAGTTTTTTCTACCTGTATGCTTTATATAACAAAGGTTTTTTTCAGGAGAGTTTTTTCTACCTGTATGCTTTATATAACAAAGGTTTTTTTCAGGAGAGTTTTTCTACCTGTATGCTTTATATAACAAAGGTTTTTTTTCAGGAGAGTTTTTTCTACCTGTATGCTTTATATAACAAAGGTTTTTTCAGGAGAGTTTTTCTACCTGTATGCTTTATATAACAAAGGTTTTTTTTCAGGAGAGTTTTTCTACCTGTATGCTTTATGTAACAAAGGTTTTTTTTTTTTCACCTGGCTTTATATAACAAAGGTTTTTGAGTTTTTCTACCTGTATGCTTTATATAACAAAGGTTTTTTTTCAGGAGAGTTTTTTCTACCTGTATGCTTTATATAACAAAGGTTTTTTTTTCAGGAGAGTTTTTTCTACCTGTATGCTTTATATAACAAAGGTTTTTTTTTCAGGAGAGTTTTTTCTACCTGTATGCTTTATATAACAAACTACCTGTATGCTTTATATTTTTTTTTCAGGAGAGTTTTTCTACCTGTATGCATTATATAACAAAGGTTTTTTTTCAGGAGAGTTTTTCTACCTGTATGCTTTATATAACAAAGGTTTTTTTCACCTGAGCTTTTTTCAGGAGAGTTTTTCTACCTGTATGCTTTATATAACAAAGGTTTTTTTTTCAGGAGAGTTTTTTCTACCTGTATGCTTTATATAACAAAGGTTTTTTTTCAGGAGAGTTTTTTCTACCTGTATGCTTTATATAACAAAGGTTTTTTTTCAGGAGAGTTTTTTCTACCTGTATGCTTTATATAACAAGAATAAACCCAAGTCTGATGCTCTGATGGCAGAATATGGGAAACATTTCTTTAAGGTAAATTACTTTATATATATGTATATGAAATCTTCAAGTGTCTATACAATATGTCAAGCTCTAAATAAACACCAGTCTAGAAATGTAGTGAATAAACCATATACACAATCTTCATGTGTCTCTACGATACGTCAAGCTCTAAATAAACACCAGTCTAGAAATGTAGTGAATAAACCATATACACAATCTTCATGTGTCTATACGATACGTCAAGCTCTAAATAAACACCAGTCTAGAAATGTAGTGAATAAACCATATACACAATCTTCATGTGTCTCTACAATACGTCAAGCTGTAAATAAACACCAGTCTAGAAATGTAGTAAATAAACCATATACACAATCTTCATGTGTCTCTACAATACGTCAAGCTGTAAATAAACACCAGTCTAGAAATGTAGTGAATAAACCATATACACAATCTTCATGTGTCTCTACAATACGTCAAGCTCTAAATAAACACCAGTCTAGAAATGTAGTGAATAAACCATATACACAATCTTCATGTGTCTCTACAATACGTCAAGCTCTAAATAAACACCAGTCTAGAAATGTAGTGAATAAACCATATACACAATCTTCATGTGTCTCTACAATACGTCAAGCTCTAAATAAACACCAGTCTAGAAATGTAGTGAATAAACCATATACACAATCTTCATGTGTCTCTACAATACGTCAAGCTCTAAATAAACACCAGTCTAGAAATGTAGTGAATAAACCATATACACAATCTTCATGTGTCTCTACAATACGTCAAGCTCTAAATAAACACCAGTCTAGAAATGTAGTGAATAAACCATATACACAATCTTCATGTGTCTCTACCGTCAAGCTCTAAATAAACACCAGTCTAGAAATGTAGTGAATAAACCATATACACAATCTTCATGTGTCTATATGATACGTCAAGCTCTAAATAAACACCAGTCTAGAAATGTAGTGAATAAACCATATACACAATCTTCATGTGTCTCTACAATACGTCAAGCTCTAAATAAACACCAGTCTAGAAATGTAGTGAATAAACCATATACACAATCTTCATGTGTCTCTACAATACGTCAAGCTCTAAATAAACACCAGTCTAGAAATGTAGTGAATAAACCATATACACAATCTTCATGTGTCTATAGGATACGTCAAGCTCTAAATAAACACCAGTCTAGAAATGTAGTGAATAAACCATATACACAATCTTCATGTGTCTCTACGATACGTCAAGCTCTAAATAAACACCAGTCTAGAAATGTAGTGAATAAACCATATACACAATCTTCATGTGTCTATATGATACGTCAAGCTCTAAATAAACACCAGTCTAGAAATGTAGTGAATAAACCATATACACAATCTTCATGTGTCTCTACGATACGTCAAGCTCTAAATAAACACCAGTCTAGAAATGTAGTGAATAAACCATATACACAATCTTCATGTGTCTATACGATACGTCAAGCTCTAAATAAACACCAGTCTAGAAATGTAGTGAATAAAACAACCATGTGCTTGAAACACTGAGAAATAATCTATAATTTAGGTTTTAAACAATTGGTCTGACCACATTCACAAATTGATTGAGGAATATATTATTTTAATCCTCTAAAATCACACAGGATGAGCTGATGTACTGTATTTCTTATGCTTTGTCAAATGACAGTTTGGCCATTCAATGCTTTAAAAAACAGACCATGATATTTGTTCACATTTGCAACTATGAATTATATTTCTTTAAGACACATGCTGCATATGTATATAATGTTTTGTATTAATAGAAAACAAAGGATATGGGGTATTAATCCATAACACAAAATCAGGACATGCACATCAAACAAAGGATATGGGGTATTCATCCATAACACAAAATCAGGACATGCACATCAAACAAAGGATATGGGGTATCCATCCATAACACAAAATCAGGACATGCACATCAAACAAAGGATATGGGGTATCCATCCATAACACAAAATCAGGACATGCACATCAAACAAAGGATATGGGGTATCCATCCATAACACAAAATCAGGACATGCACATCAAACAAAGGATATGGGGTATCCATCAATGACACAAAATCAGGACATGCACATCAAACAAAGGATATGGGGTATCCATCCATAACACAAAATCAGGACATGCACATCAAACAAAGGATATGGGGTATTCATCCATAACACAAAATCAGGACATGCACATCAAACAAAGGATATGGGGTATTCATCCATAACACAAAATCAGGACATGCACATCAGCATCCAACAATTTTCTCTTAATTTCTGATGAAATGAGAAACTATATATATTTGGAAGATGCACCTGTGATATGGCTATGTCTTTAGATAAAACAAAAAAAGAAAAAGTAATTAATATGAATATGTAAACTCAGCGCCAAACTACGCTTAGCAATTTACATGGTAATCTTATTATTTTGTTTGTTGTTTTTTTTCAGCAAAAACAAGAAGAGCTGGGTGATAGAATGGATTTATCTAGTTACTTACTGAAACCTGTACAAAGAATGGGAAAATATGCCTTAATGTTGAAACAGATAATGAAGGAATGTCCTCAGTCTGATGCAGCTTATCAAGACTTAAAGGTTTGGAAACAATTATATAACTTACACATCATTGTCAGATAATGGAGGAATGTCCTTAGTCTGGAAGGGCTAATCATGACAATTATATAACGTGTCATAGTCAGTTTGTTAATCAGAAAATAAGTATTTAAGATATGTAGATATCTGACAAGAATAATTAGTTTGGTGTTGGAGCTTCATAACTCTTGGAACTGAAATCTACATGCAAAATATCAGCAATCAGTAGTCCCTGACATGTCTGAACAATTATTGAGTATCCTGATTTTTTGTGTAATTATTTAAGTGTCACTTGAAAGTAGGAGTTGGACATCACAATACTATATATTTTATTTTCAATAATTCAGGACATAGTATCTAGAAAACCTGCGAATCATTTCACAAAAATTCTTACGAGAACAAATTCTTATAAGTCATGAACATTTCAGTATAACTTACGATCAATATTTGTTTTAAGATTTTCATTACACATACCAATGATTTATTACTGCAGTTAAGAATATGCATTTCAAGGCCCTTACTTAGGACAGAACCATTATTTTCTTAAAATAATAGCTGGTGTTAAATCAATGGGACAGCAATTCAACAACACAACAAAACAAAAACAAGCATGTTATGTATTAATTTCTAAAGTCATCAATGATTGTATAGATGGATTAGAAAGCACTTGTAATTAATATTTGTTTATACAGAATGTGGTTTTCAAAAATTTTAATGAACGATGTGTAGAATCCAATCCAGATTTTATGCATGATTTTAAGAAATAAATATAACCCCTTTCCGTATACATGATATATTTGTTTCTGAAACAACCTTAGATAGTTTACATTAGTTTGTTCATTTGTAATTACAGGAAGCTGAACAAATGGTAAAATTCCAATTAAGACATGGCAATGACTTATTGGCCATGGATGCTTTGAAGGATTGTGATGTAAATCTTCAGGAGCAGGGGAGCCTACTCAGACAAGATGAATTTCTTGTATGGCAGGGAAGGAAGAAATCGTTACGACACGTCTTCTTGTTTGAGGATATGATATTATTCAGTAAAACCAAAAGAAACAGACATGGGGGACCAGAATATTATGTTTATAAAAATAGCTTTAAAGTAAGTTTTGATATTAAATTAAAAATATTTTTTTGTTTCCAGCTGAGGATATGCAAGAATGTTTGTTTTTTTTTTCATTGTGTTTATCTTCTGAGTAAAATTATCTTATATTAGTATTTATATAACATTTTCAAATAAATGTATGTATTAACTCAAAGTTCACTTTTAATTCTTTATGACATCTCCCAAAAAGCTCTTTTTTTATACATGTGAGACAAACATATTTTTTTGATGCAAGATGTTTCCCAAAATCTCTAATGTAAATGAAATATTTTTTAGTTGAATCATGCTGTTTAAAAAAGATTTTATTAACAACTATGAATTAATTTACCATTTTTTGTCAAAATTTATTTATTATCAGACATAACACAGAAAACTAAAGAAAACTGCATTTTGATGTGAATTCTAATGATATAGGAGAGACAACCCAATGTGTAAAATAAAATCTTATTGTGAAACATTGAATGACACATATTTAATGCCTTCTTTCATTTTAGATGGCTGATATAGGGCTGACAGAGAACTATGGAGAATCAGGGTATAAGTTTGAGATTTGGTTCAGGAGGAGAAATTCTGGGGATAACTATATCTTTCAGGCTCCTAACTCAGATGTAAAACATCACTGGATCAGAGGGATTTCAAAAATCTTGTGGAACCAAGCTTTGAAAAATAGAGGTGAGTATACTTCAAGAGAAGAATGTGTAATGATGTTATTTTATACTTAACATTTAGAAAAAGCTATTTAAAGGAGATTTTAACACTAATTCATTAAACTACAACATTTTTCTTTTCCCATTTAATGTATTTTCAATTTTTATGCAAGAATTTGAGGACTTTGCTATGAACAGCAGATAGCTGCATATCTCAAAGATCCAGTTGTAGAATCTCAATTCCTTTTTCTACTTATTCATTAGGTTGATGTTTTGACTGATGTCAGACAGAAGTTTTGTTTGTTTGATTTTAGCTCACCTGGCCCAAAGGGCCAAGTGAGCTTTTCTCATCACTTGGCGTCCGTCGTCCGTCGTCGTCGTCGTCCGTCGTCGTTAACTTTTACAAAAATCTTCTCCTCTGAAACTACTGGGCCAAATTTAACCAAACTTGGCCACAATCATCATTAAGGTATCTAGTTTAAAAATTGTGTCCGGTGACCTGCCAAACTAACCAAGATGGCTGCCATGGCTAAAAATAGAACACAGGGTAAAATGTATATTTTGGCTTATAACTCTGAAACCAAAGCATTTAGACCAAATCTGACATGGGGTAAAATTGTTGATCAAGTCAAGATCTATCTGCCCTGAAATTTTCAGATGAATCGGACAATGGGTTGTTGGGTTGCTGCCCTGAATTAGTAATTTTAAGGATTTTTTCCGTTTCGGTTATTATCTTGAAAATTATTATAGATAGAGATAAACTGTAAACAGCAATAATGTTCAGCAAAGTAAGATCTACAAATAAGTCAACATGATCAAAATGGTCAGTTGACCCCTTAAGGAGTTATTGCCCTTTAAAGTAATTTTTACCAATTTTTGTAAATTTTGTAATCTTTACAAAATCTTCTCCTCTGAAACTACTGAACCAAATTCAACCAAACTTAGCCACAATCATTATTAGGGTATTTAGTTTAAAAATGTGTGCGGTGACCCAGCCAACCAACCAAGATGGCTGCCATGGCTAAAAATAGAACATAGGGTAAAATGTAGATTTTGGCTTGTAACTCTGAAACCAAAGCATTTAAAGCAAATCTTACAGGGATTAACTTGTTTATCAAGTAAATATCTATCTGCCCTCAAATTTTCAGATGAATTGGACAACTGGTTGTTGGGTTGCTGCCCTGAATTGGTAATTTTAAGGAAATTTTGCCGTTTTTGGTTATTATCTTGAAAATTATTACAGATAGAGATAAACTGTAAACAGCAATAATGTTCAGCAAAGTAAGATCTTCAAATAAGTCAACATGACCAAAATGGTCAGTTGACCCTATAGGAGTTATTGCCTTTATAGTCAATTTTAACAATTTTCATTAATTTGGTAAATGTTGGTGAGTTTTACAAAATGTTTTCCTTTTGTAATCTTCTTTTCTGAAACTGCAGTAGAAAATCAATATAGAAAACAATCTACTTATGAACTGGCAATAAAAATAATTGATAATTCTATAACATGAAAAAAAACCACATTAATACCTGATGATGGTGTTTTTTCTTTACATTGAAAATGATGTCACAACTATAATCCCGAACAATAGGTCGAATGTCAGATATGTTTCAGTACTTTGGCTTCATTTTCTACAGATTCAAGTGCAAATGATGCTTGAATTCCTACACTAATTTATGCAGACTTCATCCCCTTTCACAGGTAATGCCTGCCTCATATTATATTTAAAACTTTAATAGAATGTCAGAAATTTTGAGAGAAAATTAATCAACCATGCAAGATCTAAAACTTAATTAATATTGTTCAAATTATCAATTAACTATTAAAAAAAAATTCTCATTAAAAAATATAGTTCTTCATTTTATATTTTATCAGAAGTTTAGGAAAAAATTGAATTTAATTGTGTCCCTTGTTCTCATTTCCTGGGATAAATCCAATACAAATTAAAGTATTGGTATTGAATTAATATTTAAGAAATATTTCAAACCTTACCATTTTCTTCACAAGAATGAAGACCATATTTTCAGTGTCATGAGTATCAGTCATCATATTTGTTGTACTTTGTTGTTTAAAAGTTGAATACAAAAAGATCAACAAAGCAATTCAAAACCACTTGAATTTTGCAACAACAAATGAGAGTTTTAACGACCTCAGCTGGCTATACAACCCTTGCACAATCAACTGAATTTTGCAGAAATCATTAATAGGAAAGATTGCCCTTAAATGATAATTTTTATTACCTCTTTTTTTTTTTTTGGGGGGTGTGTTGCGCAACAACAAAACTTCACAACAAACTTTCTCATCACTGCATTTTCGTTAGATAAATTTTACAAAATTCTCCCTGAAACTACTGTCAAATTAAACCAAACTTGGTTTAAATCACCACTAGGATATCCAGGTACCACTGTGTATGATGACCCTGCCTGCCAACATGGCACACATGGCTGAAATAAAACATAGGTTTCAAACGCACTTTTAGTCGATATCTCTGAAACTAAACAGTACAACAGTTGCATTTATCATGCATCAGTTGTAAATAAAAATATCAGGTGAGCGACACAGGGTCCTTGAGCCTCTAGTTTTTATTTATAAGAATAAAAAATCAGAATGTTTTTCACGTTTTATATAACACGTAAATCAAAAGATCTGCTATAAAATCTTACTGGCAAAACATGATATTTCTGAACAAGAGAAAACAGACTGGCATATCAGGTGTGTTAAGAATAAACTGTTTATGCTTAAATAAGCAAAGAATCAAATATTTTATCTTAGTGCATGACAACTAAAATACTTTTTAATTACTTGATATATAAAAGTAAGAAGATATTGTATGATTTCCAATGAGACAATGATGCACCATTGTCCAAATGACGTAGATGTTAAGCAGCTATAGTTCTCTGTACGGCCTTCAACAATGAGCAAAACCCACTGTAAAGTCAGCTTTAAAAGGCTATAACTATGTTAAGAAAACATAAAACAAATTATGAGGAAACAGTGAATAATATGATAAATATAAACAAAAAACTAATTTCAGATCGTCACATGACAGAGATGGCTACCATGGGTATAGGAAACAAACCATGTTTAGATATCAAACCAAGTGCTAATAATATACAGGATAGATTTGTTAACTATGCTTTAGGAGGAAGGGAGGTAAGTTCTTATATAAATGTTTACAATGTGGTTAGTAGACAAGTAAAACTAAAAATATACAGGATAGATTTGTTAACTATGCTTTAGGAGGAAGAGGAGGTAAGTTCTTGTATAAATGTTTACAATGTGGTTGGTAGACAAGTAAAACTAATAATATACAGGATAGATTTGTTAACTATGCTTTAGGAGGAAGGGGAGGTAAGTTCTTATATAAATGTTTACAATGTGGTTCGTAGACAAGTAAAACTTAACTAATAATATACAGGATAGATTTGTTAACTATGCTTTAGGAGGAAGGGGAGGTAAGTTCTTACATAAATGTTTACAATGTGGTTGGTAGACAAGTAAAACTTAACTAATAATATACAGGATAGATTTGTTAACTATGCTTTAGGAGGAAGAGGAGGTAAGTTCTTACATAAATGTTTACAATGTGGTTCGAGACAAGTAAAATCTACAGGATAGATTTGTTAACTATGCTTAAGAAGACAGGGAGGTAAGGTCTTATATAAATGTTTACAATTATGTGGTTGGTAGACATTTGTTTGCACCTGTCCTAAGTCAGGAATCTGATGTTCAGTAGTTGTCGTTTGTTGATGTGGTTCATAAGTGTTTCTCGTTTCTTTTTTTATATAGATTAGACCGTTGGTTTTCCGTCTGAATGGTTTTACCCTAGTAATTTTGGGGCCCTTTATAGCTTACTGGTTGTGGTGAGCCAAGGCTCCGTGTTGAAGACCGTACTTTGACCTATAATGGTTTACTTTTATAAATTTTGACTTGATGGAAAGTTGTCTCATTGGCACTCATACCACATCTTCTTATATCTAAGTAAAACTTAACTATAATATACAGGATAGATTTGTTAACTATGCTTTAAGGGCAGGGAGGTAAGTTCTTATATAAATGTTTACAATGTGGTTGGTAGACAAGTAAAACTAATAATATACAGGATAGATTTGTTAACTATGCTTTAGGAGGAAGAGGAGGTAAGTTCTTATATAAATGTTTACAATGTGGTTCGTAGACAAGTAAAACTTAACTAATAATATACAGGATAGATTTGTTAACTATGCTTTAGGAGGAAGGGGAGGTAAGTTCTTATATAAATGTTTACAATGTGGTTCGTAGACAAGTAAAACTTAACTAATAATATACAGGATAGATTTGTTAACTATGCTTTAGGAGGAAGGGGAGGTAAGTTCTTACATAAATGTTTACCATGTGGTTGGTAGACAAGTAAAATCTACAGGATAGATTTGTTAACTATGCTTAAGAAGACAGGGAGGTAAGGTCTTATATAAATGTTTACAATTATGTGGTTGGTAGACATTTGTTTGCACCTGTCCTAAGTCAGGAATCTGAGGTTCAGTAGTTGTCGTTTGTTGATGTGGTTCATAAGTGTTTCTCGTTTTTTTTTTTTATATAGATTAGACCGTTGGTTTTCCGTCTGAATGGTTTTACACTAGTAATTTTGGGGCCCTTTATAGCTTACTGGTTGTGGTGAGCCAAGGCTCCGTGTTGAAGACCGTACTTTGACCTATAATGGTTTACTTTTATAAATTTTGACTTGGATGGAGAGTTGTCTCATTGGCACTCATACCACATCTTCTTATATCTAAGTAAAACTTAACTAATAATATACAGGATAGATTTGTTAACTATGCTTTAAGGGGCAGGGAGGTAAGTTCTTACATAAATGTTTACAATGTGGTTGGTAGACAAGTAAAACTAATAATATACAGGATAGATTTGTTAACTATGCTTTAGGAGGCAGGGGAGGTAAGTTGTTATATAAATGTTTACAATGCAGTTGGTTAACAAGTAAAACTTAACTAATAATATACAGGATAGATTCGTTTACTGTGCTTTAGGAGGAAGGGGAGGTAAGTTCTTACATAAAGGCCTTACCATGTGGTTGGTAGAGAAATAGTACTAAAACGAGACAAAGGTTTCTTTCAAAACTGATCTCATATTTAGTACTGTTTTTGAAAAAAAAACAAGATATTTGGTAAAGGGTGAACAGAAGTTCAATATTGTACTCCAGTTTTTTCATTAGGATTAATTTCCACAAAGAAGTGATGATGAAAAAGAAATATAAGCCTTCTGCTGTAAGTCATCCAGTAAAATGTATGTCTTGTGGCAATTACTTTTTTCAAATAAGAAAATAGAAACAAATATGATATAACATTCATTTTGTGATTAATGTTCTATAGATAAAAGTTGAATATAATGAAGCAATGCATTTTTTTTCAAACATTAGGAAATGAAAATGTAATATATTTTTATACGACCGCAAAAATTTTTGTGGTCGATATTGGTATGACGTTGGCGTCGTGTCGTCGTCGTCGTCCAAGACACATTGGTTTTCGCACTCTAACTTTAGTTTAAGTAAATGGATCTCTAGGAAATTTTACCATAAGGTTCAATACCACAAAAGGAAGGTTGGGATTGATTTTGGGGTTATGGTACCAACAGTTAAGGAATTAGGGGCCAAAAGGGCCAAAAATAAGCATTTTGTAACTTCCAGACAATAACTTGTGTGTAAGTGTATGGATCTTTCTGACATTGTACCACAAGGTTCCATATCACAAAGAGAATGCTGGGATTGATTTTGGGGTAATTGCCTCAAAATTTTAGGAATTAGGGGCCAAAAAGGGGCAAAATAAGCATTTTCTAGTTTCATGACAATAACTTGTGTGTAAGTGTATGGATCTTTCTGAAATTGTACTACAAGGTTCCATATCACAATGGGAAAGCTGGAATTGAGTTTGGGGTAATTGCCCTAAACATTTAGGAATTAGGGGCCAAAAGGGACCAAAATAAGCATTTTCTAGTTTCCAGACAATAACTTGTGTTTAAGTGTATGGATCTCTCTGAAATTGTACTGCAAGGTACCATACCTCATTGAAGGCTGGGATTGAGTTTGGGGTGATGAATCATAAGGGGTTCAAAAATGGGGGATTTTTTTTCCCTTTTTCTTCCTTTTTTCCTTTTTTTTTTTCTTTAAAATTTTCCATTTTAAGTTGGTTATTTCTGATTTATATTTAAAAGCAAATAATAAAGATATGGCAGGAGATACACACCAAACAGGATGTGTAAAGTATTATATAATAAGTATTGTGCAATAGCAAGAAATTTTCAATTGCACAGTATTGCACAATAGCAAGAAATCTTCAATTGCACAGTATTGCGCAATAGCAAGAAATATCCAATAGCACAATATTGCACAATAGGAAGAAATTGTCAATTGTACAGTATTGCACAATAGCAAGAAATATTCAATTGCACAGTATTGTGCAATTGCAAGAAATATTCAATTGCACAGTATTGTGCAAAAGAAGATACTTTGTATAAATTGCTTATTTCTTGACAATTTCAAATTGAATTCTTGGGGTTCTTTAATATGCTGAATCTAACCGTGTATTAAGTTTTTGGATTTTGGGCCCGCTTTTAAATTGGTCCACATTGAGGTCCAAAGGGTCCAAAATTAAACTTTGTTTGATTTCATCAAAATTGAATTATTGGGGTTCTTTGATATGCCGAATCTAAGCGTGTATTTAGATTCTTAATGTTTGGTCCCGTTTTCAAATTGGTCTACATTAAGGTCCAAAGGGTCCAAAATTAAACTTAGTTTGATTTTAACAAAATTGAATTCTTAGGGTTCTTTGATATGCTGAATCTAATCATGTATTTAAATTTTTGATTATGGGCCCAGTTTTCAAGTTGGTCCAAATTGGGGTCCAAAATTAAACTTTGTTTGATTTCAACAAAATTGAATATATTGGGTTCTTTGATATGCTGAATCTAACCTTGTATTTATATTTTTGATTTTGGGTCCCATTATCAAATTTGTCCACATTGAGGTCCAAAGGGTCCAAAATTAAACTTTGTTTGATTTCAACAAAATTGAATATATAGGGTTCTTTGATATGCTGAATCTAAACATGTATTTAGATTCTTAATTTTGGGTCCAGTTTTCAAATTGGTATACATTAAGGTCCAAAGGGTCCAAAATTAAACTTAGTTTGATTTTAACAAAATTGAATTATTAGGGTTCTTTGATATGCTGAATCTAATCATGTATTTAGATTTTTGATTATGGGCCCAGTTTTCAAGTTGGTCCAAATTGAGGGGGTCCAAAATTAAACTTTGTTTGATTTCAACAAAATTGAATATATGGGGTTCTTTGATATGCTGAATCTAACCATGTATTTAGATTCTTAATTTTGGTCCTGTTTTCAAATTGGTCTACATTAAGGTCCAAAGGGTCCAAAATTAAACTTAATTTGATTTTAACAAAATTGAATTCTGAGGGTTCTTTGATATGCTGAGTCTAAACATGTCTTTAAATTTTTGATTATGGGCCCAGTTTTCAAGTTGGTCCAAATTGGGGTCCAAAATTAAACTTTGTTTGATTTCAACAAAATTGAATATATGGGGTTCTTTGATATCCTGAATCTAACCATGTATTTAGATTTTTGATTTTGGGCCCTTTATCAACTTTGTCCACATTGAGGTCAAAAGGGTCCAAAATTAAACTTTGTTTGATTTCAACAAAATTGAATATATGGGGTTCTTTGATATGCTGAATCTAACCATGTATTTAGATTTTTGATTTTTGGGCCCCGTTATCAACTTTGTCCACATTGAGGTCAAAAGGGTCCAAAATTAAACTTTGTTTGATTTCATCAAAATTGAACTCTTAGGGTTCTTTGATATGCTGAATCTAACCATGTATTTAGATTTTGGATATTGGACCATAATAGGTGAATGTCCAATTTAAAATTTTTAAGTTCTTAGACCACATTCATTCTGTGTCAGAAACCTATGCTGTGTCAAATAGTCAATCACAATCCAAATTCAGAGCTGTATCAAGCTTGAATGTTGTGTCCATACTTGCCCCGACTGTTCAGGGTTCGACCTCTGCGGTCGTATCAAGCTGCACTCATGGAGCATTTTATTTCATTAGGATTAATTTCCTCAAAAAGTGATGATCTGCGGTCTGTAAGTCATCCAGTAAAATGTATGTCTTGTGGCAATTAGCTTCTTTTTTTCAAATAAGAAATTAGAAACAAATATGATATAACATTCATACTTCTGTGATTAATGTTCTATAGATAAAAGTTGAATATAATGAAGCAATGCATTTTTTTTTCAAACATTAGGAAATGAAAATGTAATATATTTTTTAATTTGTAAACGCTTCTATAAAAATTTTCTATTTTCAGCAAGGACCAGGAACTCCATAGCAGTGTCATCTTTTGATCATTCTCGACTCAACAACAAGCGACCTCATTCTATCATCTCCATTGGAAGTACATCGTCATCCAACAGTAGTCATTCTGGTCTATTTATAAATTCTGGTGCTGGAGGAGATCCCTTTGATAGTCCACGACACATCACTAACACATGTTTATCTAATGGTAGGTAATTCGATTGCTGTTTTAAGAAAGCGATGGTTTGATAGTCAGTGACATAAGTTAAACACAGGTTTATCTTTTAATAAACATCAGAAAAAGCATATATACTACTTTTCAACCGACATATTTCATTCATAAAAACAACTCAAGATTGGTGTATTAATTCAATTTTCTTGACCAACCTATTGTGCATTTGTAATGCATGACTGAAATGAGTTGGTTTTTTAACAAGAAAAAATTAGATATGATCTGTTCAGGAGAACATCCAATCGGTACACCTCTCATAAGTACATGCCTGTAGGTTAAGTACTTAATGAGGTTTGTTTCGATATTCCACAGCACTTTTATAACATAAGTTTATTTAATGGTCAGTTCATTCTTGTATTTCCTAGTTGATGGGAGATCCCTGTAACAATCCATGACATTCAACTAACACATGTTTTATATTTTGGAGATTGTTCTATAAATTCTATTGTGTAGATAGTTGGCTACATTCTATGAACAAGTCAGTTTTTTATTATACCCCATGCAACGAAGTTGCGGAGGGTATAATTTTTTTGACTCGTCCGTCTGTCAGTCCGTCCGTCCGTCCGTCAGTCCTGTTTCTTGTCATCGCAACTCCTCTCAAACCACACAACAGAATTTCATGAAACCTTTTTAGATAATAAGGACATGCTATGTAGTTGTGCATATCGACAGGAAATTACGATTCAATTTTTTTCTAGGAGTTACGCCTCTTTAACTTATTTGCTTCAATGTACTACTGCAACAGTTTGTCATCGCAACTCCTCTGAAACCACACCACAGAATTTCATGAAACTTTGTAGATAATAAGGACATACTATGTAGATGTGCATATCGACAGGAAATTACGATTCGATTTTTTCTAGGAGTTACGCCTTTGAACTTTTTGCTTCAATGTACTACTGCAAGTTTGTAATCGCAACTCCTCTGAAACCATACCACAGAATTTCATTACTTTGTAGATAATAAGGACATACTATGTAGATGTGCATATTGACAGGAAATTATAATTCAATTTTTTTTTCTTACACTTATTTTATTTCTCCAATGACAATGTGGGGACGTGGGGTATGTTAGTGTGCTCACTAAGGTTCTTTAATTAAAGATAAATGTAATTACTCTTTATACCAAATAAAACTTAGGCATGATTCTGATTGTTCTTGATAAAGTTATCTTGACAGGCTTGTTTCTTAAATAAACAATGAAAATGCTTGCATCCAATTCATTTAGTGGATAGCTTTCTCATTGGCAATCATACCACATCTTGTTTTTATAATGCAAATGTATTATATAAATATTGCTTTTAAATAAGAAAATATCTATGCAAGCAAATGACTCCACAATGGTCCCCCATTAGATATTGAAGTTGCTAATTAAAATGTTTGTCTTGTTCTTTTCAGAGAGTGGTATAGGTACTGATGTATCCAGTAGTTACATAGATCAACCTTCAGAAAACTTCCATAAAGACATGTCACCAACACACCAATATCAGTCACATAATGGTCCACCACAATATCACATGACATCCCAGGAAATTCCACCTCTAGCTTATAGTAGTACTGATGTAAGTAATGGTCCACCACAATATCACATGACATCCCAGGAAATTCCACCTCTAGCTTATAGTAGTACTGATGTAAGTAATGGTCCACCACAATATCACATGACATCCCAGGAAATTCCACCTCTAGCTTATAGTAGTACTGATGTAAGTAATGGTCCACCACAATATCACATGACATCTCAGGAAATTCCACCTCTAGCTTATAGTAGTACTGATGTAAGTAATGGTCCACCACAATATCACATGACATCCCAGGAAATTCCACCTCTAGCTTATAGTAGTACTGATGTAAGTAATGGTCCACCACAATATCACATGGCATCCCAGGAAATTCCACCTCTAGCTTATAGTAGTACTGATGTAAGTAATGGTCCACCACAATATCACATGACATCCCAGGAAATTCCACCTCTAGCTTATAGTAGTACTGATGTAAGTAATGGTCCACCACAATATCACATGACATCTCAGGAAATTCCACCTCTAGCTTATAGTAGTACTGATGTAAGTAATGGTCCACCACAATATCACATGGCATCCCAGGAAATTCCACCTCTAGCTTATAGTAGTACTGATGTAAGTAATGGTCCACCACAATATCACATGACATCCCAGGAAATTCCACCTCTAGCTTATAGTAGTACTGATGTAAGTAATGGTCCACCACAATATCACATGGCATCCCAGGAAATTCCACCTCTAGCTTATAGTAGTACTGATGTAAGTAATGGTCCACCACAATATCACATGACATCCCAGGAAATTCCACCTCTAGCTTATAGTAGTACTGATGTAAGTAATGGTCCACCACAATATCACATGACATCTCAGGAAATTCCACCTCTAGCTTATAGTAGTACTGATGTAAGTAATGGTCCACCACAATATCACATGGCATCCCAGGAAATTCCACCTCTAGCTTATAGTAGTACTGATGTAAGTAATGGTCCACCACAATATCACATGACATCCCAGGAAATTCCACCTCTAGCTTATAGTAGTACTGATGTAAGTAATGGTCCACCACAATATCACATGGCATCCCAGGAAATTCCACCTCTAGCTTATAGTAGTACTGATGTAAGTAATGGTCCACCACAATATCACATGACATCCCAGGAAATTCCACCTCTAGCTTATAGTAGTACTGATGTAAGTAATGGTCCACCACAATATCACATGACATCTCAGGAAATTCCACCTCTAGCTTATAGTAGTACTGATGTAAGTAATGGTCCACCACAATATCACATGACATCTCAGGATATTCCACCTCTAGCTTATAGTAGTACTGATGTAAGTAATGGTCCACCACAATATCACATGACATCCCAGGAAATTCCACCTCTAGCTTATAGTAGTACTGATGTAAGTAATGGTCCACCACAATATCACATGACATCTCAGGAAATTCCACCTCTAGCTTATAGTAGTACTGATGTAAGTAATGGTCCACCACAATATCACATGACATCCCAGGAAATTCCACCTCTAGCTTATAGTAGTACTGATGTAAGTAATGGTCCACCACAATATCACATGGCATCCCAGGAAATTCCACCTCTAGCTTATAGTAGTACTGATGTAAGTAATGGTCCACCACAATATCAAATGACATCTCATGAAATTCCACCTCTAGCTTATAGTAGTACTGATGTAAGTAATGGTCCACCACAATATCACATGACATCCCAGGAAATTCCACCTCTAGCTTATAGTAATACTGATGTAAGTAATGGTCCACCACAATATCACATGGCATCCCAGGAAATTCCACCTCTAGCTTATAGTAGTACTGATGTAAGTAATGGTCCACCACAATATCAAATGACATCTCATGAAATTCCACCTCTAGCTTATAGTAGTACTGATGTAAGTAATGGTCCACCACAATATCACATGGCATCCCAGGAAATTCCACCTCTAGCTTATAGTAGTACTGATGTAAGTAATGGTCCACCACAATATCACATGACTTTCCAGGAAATTCCACCTCTAGCCTAAAGCACATGACATCCACAATATTCCACTTCTAGCTTATAGTAGTACTGATGTAAGTTTGTTGATCATTTGCTGAATAACTGTTATATATAATATCTTTAACTGATATTTTGTTTCTTTAAATAAAAAAAATCTTTCTTTTTCATATGCAAAATTTCAAAGAAGTATTTAGCTGGCATCCTTGCAAAGCAGAGAAAATTAGCACAATACTTTCTTATTCTCTGAAGGTTTCCTTCTCTAGTGTTTACAGAAATATCTTTATCCTGCTCAATCATTTTAACTTGAAAAATCACGATAAATAAAAAACATATGATATCGCATATCAAAAATTAAAAGTAAGTACTGAACTGAAAAAAATCAAAATGTGAAATGTTCATCATATTCTGTAACTTGTCTACTTATACCAATTTCAAAAAAAATTGAGCTGTCTTCACTTTCAAACTTTTCTGAACACTAAATGAAAACTGAGGCAATTTTTTTGTTTGTTAATTGTAAAAAGAGAAAAAAAATCTTGAAGCATTTTGACATGCTAATGATCGCTATAGACTTTCTTCAGTTTGTCTTTACATTTTTAAAGCAATTTTGTAGGTCGATTTTTTAAATGTAAGATTGAAACTAGAGAGCTCCTCAATATAGCTTGTGTATTGTCAAGGAATATTTTTACTTTTAGTATGTTGCACATTAATCAAAATAACTTTTAGAAGTTAATAATAAATTATATGAAATCCTTTGTTTATTTTAACAAAATGAAATCCTTCATTTCAGGTATAAATACAAAATGTATGATAAAGATGTAATGTAGTGCACCTTAAGGACAGATGACTCATCTCATTGGCTTACTCTTCTGTTTCGTCCACTTCATCACATCAATGTTATTTCGTTAGAAGAGTGCAATGCAAACATATGCTGAGAAACATTGCTTTAAACATTTCATCAACCATCGATCAGACAACAGAACTTTTAAGACTGTTTTCAATAGCAACCATCATAAAACTCTTATTGCGGAAATCAGTTTTAAGTAAAGGAATCTTAATGGAAAGAATTGGTGCAACTATTAAACATTGTACAAATGTTCATGTACAAACCATAGAATGTGTCTTATTAAAATCCATAGTGTTAAACAATAGAACACGAGGTTTAGATAGTGCTTATTTACAGATCTTCATGATGACTCCATATTCATGATGATATACATATAAAGTATTGATGTAAGCATTTGGACATTATTATTGGTGCTAAATTACATTGTGTCATTCATCCTACATGTATGTACATACTACATAGTGTATTGTATAATTTTACTACATGTACATTATTAATCATTGTGTATTATTTATGCTTGCTGGTACATTTTGCTTCTTCCACAATATAATTGTTCAATATAAAGTTAAACAATTATTTAGATATGAACCAAAGTTATTTTTCTTTCTTTTCTGTGTCTTTTTGTCAAGTCAAATGTATTTGATTAGAGTGGGGTGGCGCATATTCGCCTTGGACACATTTTCGCCGTTTTGCAATTTTTTCTGTAAAATTTGTGTGCCTTTACCCAATACTTGCCTAAATAGATGGTAAAGGCTGTTTGTAATGTTACAACTGTTGATATTCCTCTTTACCCCATTTCCAAGGTTATTCGC